>DF241645.1:0-74177 GCA_000507305.1 Breviolum minutum Mf 1.05b.01 | reverse complement strand
TTTCGTGATATGAACTAACGCAACATCTGAGAATCCTCGAGAATATGAATATATGAACTAAATGACTAATACACAAAATCTATAGCACAACTCATTCACCAAAACTCATGGTGAAACATTTGTTCAGCTTGCAGCTACCTATGGTTTTTTTGCAGCAGCAACACCAACCGGAATCATCCAAGTGCTGTGCAACGCCAATTTTCCGCTTCGGCTCACAGCCGGTAGCAGGTGATGTTAGCACCCTTTCGCCAACCTGCTACGTGATGGAAGGTTTAAAGCCCTGACTTCAAATCGGTAAAATTGATTCATTAGAGGAAACCAGACTGCAACAATGTTCAAGCTGTTTTGCATGACTGCATGGGTTCTTTTTCCATTTACACCCTGGAGAAATGATTTCTATATCAACTATATTTCCATGATGCTCCTCTACCCCTAGCACGACAACTTTGAAAACATCCGCCTCCTGGTAGTGACGATGACATGACTTCCAATAAGCTGCGTTCATTCGGCAAAGCTTGACCATCACTAGGTGCTCCAATCTTCAGCTCCTCAAATCATAAAATCACATCCCATCCTTCGACAAAAGTGACTTAGTCATCATATCAATTTGCATTCTTTGCATGTTTGGACTCATTTTCTTATGTCATTTGAAATACAAAATGGATAAACAAAATGGATCCATGATGTTAACAAGCTCCAATCTTTTTGCACCTCGGCTCGATCACTCAACAACCAGCTTCCTTCACCTTGGCAGCCCCATCTACGGTCGGTAAATTCATCGGTTGTTTGAGGCATTGCGGCATAGTCCTTTGGCACATTTTTTTTTCGTGTTTTTTTGGTTTCTTTACTCTCAAATGATAATGATGATTGTTGCTGCTCATTTATGAGAAGTAAATATATATATGTACGTGTAAGTAGAATTGACTCTTGAACATGCTGAGCTCTATGGAGAGGTGTTCAATGAAGATGGCCAACATGGAGAAATGGATAGAAATGTTCGAGATCTTTTCGAATCCATCCGAGTTCTTGGAAATAGTTGATATAGCTGGAAATAGTTGATAATAAATACATCATACCGACTACCAAATTGCCAAGGTTCTTTCTGCTGGAGCTTTGTTTTTCAGCGCAAGAGAGCCTTCGTTGGTCTGAATTTTTTTCAGCTCATTGCATCGACCCAATCAAGAAGTCCCGATAGATTGAAGGACATCACCTTATAATCAATCAACGTCCGGTATAGCATATTATGGTACCTTTTTTCGATGGTAGAGTAAAAAAATAACTCAGTTTTGCCTTTCTGTTTTGAAATTTTCCTACACTTCTTTCAAACATCCACCCTCAATAAGGCCAGCGATTTGGTCGTTAAAATCACCCCACAACTGCAGCCTCCACCAAGCAAATAGACAGGCTGTGACAATACCTGCAGGTTTTTGCAGGTTTTGCACATTTTGGCCGATCTTTTGTGGAAGAGGTGTTGTGTTGTTTTTTTTCCCGAAATCACGTTGAGGATCGTTTCGAAACATCATTTCAGACAAATCAGCACATTCAAAGTGGGGTTCTTCAAACAAATCCATATCGCTCATGTCAGGTATGATGTATTGTGGTAGTGATATTCCTACATACAAGGAGGCAGAACCATAGTGAGTGAACGCATGAGATTTTTCATCTTGAAGCAAATAACAATAATCAATAATTAAGATTTCAAAGCAACATACACATACAGAATCATAATTAATAATCTAGCAGATTCTAGTAGGCATGATATTTTTTATACACAAACACACCCAACAAACTTCCAAAAGAAAAACATCCGCAACATCATCCCGTCTCTTCACACCTGACTTGCCACCAGTTCCTCTAGACGACTCCAAGCCTTTCACAAAGGTTTCAACGTTCCTTCCATGAGTTTTTGTTGAGTTCCAAGACAGGAATTTAATGTTTATATGTTTGTTGTTTCTTGTTTCAATTCAAGGGTTTCTTGCTTCTTGATTATTTTTGGTTCATGTTTACTGAGACAAACCATGAAAGCTGTCAAACGCAACCAGCAACAACTGCAAAGACTCCCGGCCTTGTGACTATGGTGAGGGGTCTCTAAGCACACCACAGCCTTCATCTTTTTTCTGTCACCCGAAAGGAGAGGATGCGAACGTGGAAAATTGAGCACCAACATAACCATTTTGATATTACATCCACCCGCAAGGAAAGCTTTATCCATACATCCAGTTTGAACATCCAACATGTTATATCCACCAGTTTTCGCAGTTTTGATTTTGTATCGACAAAGGGGAAGATGTTCTTCAAATCCAAACGTGCTCCTTCCATCCGGCCATGCCTGGCACAACTGTAGATACAATGGCCATGCCAGCGATGCTGATGACTTTAGGCAGCTCAATGCCTGTGATGAGATTTGATTGATGGATCAATTTGATTGATCAAGTGGCTTGCTTTAACAGAATTCAACTGCTTTAGCCGAATTTTGTCCATCAACAGTATCCCTTCAAGCACAGTTTGGTTCACCAACCCATCCACCCTTGTTTTCATAAAATTTTCTCCACTTTTTTCAACCCATCCTTTTGGCCCGGAACGGTCTGAACGCCTCTGTGCAATAGCCAGGAATCAAGAAATACGTTGCTGTCTCTGCATCTCGCTTCTGTAAGGCCTGAAACATAACCCCCAGCTTCACCGTTCTCGGTACAAGATGGCGGAGGAGGTTTCCATGGAAACAATATATTTGATACTGTATCCATTGGCATTTGGCATGGTCTTCTGATAGATCACGGAAAATATAGGTAATTTCAAGGTATCATGAATTTTAGAGGTCTTCAAATCAAAATACAACAGGGACTTTCGATGGATTTCTCTCCTCTGCCAGGGCCCGGATTCGTCGCATCTCCTGGCGCGGACCAACAGTTACACGCTACCCAACTGGGAAACAACGCTTCTTCAATTTGCTCAGTGGAAAGGCTGGGGTTATGTCAACAGGTGATATCACTTCCAGTTTCACATTGCTTGCCAAGTTGCCTCTGTTTTAGCAGAAGGGATGCAATGATCTCGCTCTGTTGACACTGCCTTACGAGGGAAAAGAATCAAGGTTGAAAATGGGGTGCTATGTGATTGGTAAGGAATGTTATCTTAAAGCATCCTCATAAGCAATAAATCTTCACTGCACTAGTTTCCTATACTATACACCTCTCCCCCCCCAAAAAAAGAATAATCAAAAAACTAACATAGACTCCTGAAACTTTGAGGTAAGACTCATCTGTTTCAGGGGGGGCTATGGGCTATGTTAGTTTTTTCAGAGGTCCAAACCATCCAAACCTCTCTTGCCACCAAGCAACCAGAAGACGGCAAGCCAATCGACCCGAATCTGTGACAGGCAGCTGTTCCGCTGCTGTGGTGGCAGGCGAAATCATCGACTTGGGATCTACCTCATTGCGTTGGGGATATTTAGATGATTGTGCGAGATGAACAAAAAATTATGTATATATATATATCATATATACATACGCATATATATAGAATCATCTATCATATACATGAAGATACACATGCTCTACATTGATCATACATTCAATATACTTCATATAGTTCATACTGAAATACTAAATATATCTAAATATCATTCATGATCAGTCTTATATCCTTCTACATCCCCTCATGACAACTTGAACATCTACCTCAGTGCTGAAACCTTCCGGGACAAAAAAAACAATCTCGACATCAAACTGATGAAAAGGATATCATGAGTTGTTGCTTGACATCCATTCCTTCCACATCCTTTGCATCTAAGAAACAAGTTGACTACCCGCCACAAAGCGTGGAACCGGTAGACCGCATTGTACGAAGAGCTTCAAACGAGATGACCAGCTTTGATGTTCCAAATCTTTGCCTCGATGGGAGAAAGGTCATCCACAAAAACTGATGAAAGGGTATGCAAGTGGGAAAATATTTCGAAACAAATTGGAACTCACCCTATGCATTTTCATTCAATCTCAAGTCTTGAAAGATACAAAAGCCCCAGGCTAATCATTAACATCTACCACAACTCACACTCGGACTTCCCTTTGAACAACTCTTTCAAAGCATTTAAACAAAAACCGGCATGTTCCATTCCCCCTTGAGAGGTCTATCCTTGCCTTGCTGCAAGACGGTCTTCCAGTTGAAGGCCTTTTCAACAGCCGCCAAGTATTTCTTAGGCCTCAATCCCATCCACTTGAGATGGACGTGATCTCAGCAAGTGGTGGGTGTGCAAGCAACATCTTGAATTTCAAGATGGAATTCACACTGAAATTGGGGAATCCTAACCCATTTCAGCACTTAAAACATTTTGAAAACTAAGAACCTCCGAAACTCAGTGGCCAACTGAAGGTATCTGCCAACAATTTCCAAATTTGTTTCCTGCACACAGGAAGCAATGGAGTATCAGCCATAATCACAAGACCTTCAGCCGTACTCCTCTTTAAAAAAAACGACAAAAATGACAACAGAAAATGCAAAAAGTCACCACTGTCATCACTCCTTTACTTTCTTCACAGTCTCCTTCCCATCTGCGAGTATGACCTTGATTCCCCAAATAAGTTTCGCCACAACGACGAAAAACATGCCGGTTTTGTTCGCCACCCAAAAAGGCGAGGAAAGCGAAAATGATGCAAGATGTCTGGCAAATCTGTACCAAAGAAGAAAACACTGAGGAGTTGGACTGAATATCTTTGACTGGATAATTCCAGTTCTCCACACTCTGCCAGTGCACCATTCAATTCCGGGGCTGCTTGTAAGCCTGCACATTCTGTTCTGTTCTGCCCACAAAAGGCGTCTTTGCATTGAAGTTAGTAAAGGTGCGAATATTCAATCTTGACATGATCTGATTGCGCCATTCCACCTTCTAATTACAAGAGCTGCAGAGCAGTGTGATCGTGTCACCATATCATCACAATACCACCATCATCAACATGACAATCACCATCACAATCACCACCATCATATTCATCATATTAAACATTCGTCATTCCAGTATCTATGCCATCACAATCGATGTCCCTATCAAAATCACCATAATCATCTGCATACAGAATCATCATCTACTACATCGTCCTCACCACCGCCATCAGGTCAAAATAAAGAAAGAGGCTTGATTAAAGAATACTTCAACATACTTCAAACATGAACAAACCAAAATATTCTGGACGTGTCGTAATTCATCAGTACGTGTCTCCCATGAATGCAAGAGATGAGAGTTCAAATCATCAAAACTCACACATCACACATCACCATCACCATAACCATAACCATCACCATAACCATAACCATCACCATAACCATCACCATCACCACCACCACCACCACCACCACCACCATCATCATCATCATCATCATCATCGTCATCGTCGTCATCGTCATCATCATCATCATCATCATCATCATAATCATCATCATCATCATCATCTATCATCTNTCATCATCATATATCATCATATATCATCATCATATATCATCATCATCATCATCATCATCATCATATATCATCATCATCATCATCATCATCTTCATCTCTGTAATCGAGGGATGCATGGTGATAAGGCATCGCGCCATATCGTCGTGACTGACTATTGAAATGATCATAAATAATGAATGCTCATCATGTAAATAGAGTGGAAAAAACGCATCAACATGGACAAAATCATGCATCATGAATCCTACAGACTCCACTGAAGCATGTTGAACAGAATCCCTTCCTCCTGAACCGAAGAACTGCCTTTCAATCGGACAACTGCACCAGTCAGGACCTGTACGAAAAATCGAACAAGTCTGGTGATTTGGCGACAGGACTTCGGAAAAAAAAACTGAAAAAACGCTTGGCACACGATTTGAAAATGATTGACAAAACTATTCATCCCTCTGAATTCAAAAGTGTGGGCCTTCTGTGGATATAATCCAACTCTATTAATGTATTGTGGAAGCAATCAATATAAATACGAAAAATAGATGATATTTGGTGATGTACAACATCCTATAAATCTAAGTATAAAACATCAAAGGTCACATCCAACTTGCCGCATACAGGCAACTCCCGGGTGTCGCGGAAGCGCCTCACGTAGATTCTCCAGTTTGAGACTCTTCACCGAATTGTCAGGCAGCAGAACTTGACAACGGCCTGTCGAAATCTCAAGAAATGCTACTGGGAAAGATCTGGATACTTTATCGATTATTCCAACAGGGAAAAGAAGAATACATGGGGAATACTAAGGAAACTAGTGTTTACTTGAAAAAAGCACCTATTCGCCAGAACTTTGTCAAAAGCTTTCTTTTTTGCAAGTCTACATTCAGTTAGGCTGCAAAAACATCATCTCTAGGCGCTCCGCCTGTGGCAGCATCTACTGCAGCAGCTACCGTACCAGTCTTGCCATTGAGATGAGGCGCTTTTGCCAGTCCCTGAAGGATCACAACCTTTGGCGATTGTGAAGGATTCAGGCATTGGTGCCCACGAGTCAATGAATTTGAAAAATATCAAAAATTGGCATCCTTTGACTACTTGAAGTTTTGAACGTTTACATTTCAAAGTTTATATTTTGCAACTACCCAACTAAAGTGTAATTCAAATGACATGTGTCGAATTTGGGGGTGTTGAACTGTCATTCTGACTCACCACACCATCAAAATGTACCCTGAAACTTAGTTCCCTGCAGCACCAGCAGGTGGTCCTGGAAGATGCTGTGTTGATACACACGTTTCTATTTGCTGTGCTTATCCACCACTTGTCCCCTTGAACAAAAATAATCATATACGTACATATATCATTATGCATAAATTCACGTTTTGCTATCTCGCTCTTGAACTTCCCTGCCACATTTTGCCATCTGTCATTAAACAAAGTCGTTCCTAGAGACATCAAAGGCAGATTGTTAGAAATTGTTCTACCAAGCTGCAGTGCACTGGTGCGGTAGCCCAGTGCCAGTAGCCATGTAGAAACACCGGAGGCTTCACGTTTTTGCAAAACCTATGCTTAAGAGTACGGTAGCTCTCCTCTGTTGAGCTTTGACCCATCCTTCATCAAACTGTTTCTTTGAAAAACACCAAAGACCTTCAACTACCTTCAATCAAGAAACTTGAAACAATTCACATTTCATAATTTGTTCCATCAATTTTCATGGCATCCCTTCGTCTATACCTCTTACAAAAGGCAGTCATACCGTGCTCCTCGTGCGGTAGTGACCGGAGCCGAACCCACAGGGACTGATGCGTTTCCAGCACCTTTCCTCGGCTTGATCAGCACATCACGGAATCTGTGAATGTACAGTGTAGACATGATCCCAATATTACATATCTATATTCAAATATGAATAATATATAATCAAATCAATCAAGTGTATGTAGAATGTGTTGTTAAGTTCTATAACATAATATATATATATGTATATATATATACGTATATATATATATATATGTAGATAAATGTACCATCAGGAAGAGCGGCTGAAACAAACATCAGCATCAATCTCTTAGGTATTTGACTGACCAAAAGAAAAACATTAGTCTGCATATTCAAAAAGCGTACAGGAATCACCGCGACTGATCTTGTGATGATCCTATTTCGGTGTTTGCAGAGTTGCTGCTTCTTTCGTGGGCCGAGGTCTGCTAGGGGATCCCATAGAACTTCCTCCTTCCTCTTCTCCTGGAGTTTCGGGGATGATGTACAGCCCATTCAAGCGGATGTTTCTTTTTTTGGATCTTGACTTCTCATTCACACGCCTGGGAAGTCAACACTTATCATTTCACCCTGTTTTTTGGAAAAAAACATCGTTTTCAACAGAAAAAATCGAATTCATGGTGATATCTTGTGCCGCAAGTGAGCAATCAAACATGATCCAACATTGGCATCAGAGTCCTTTGCTGGTCTTTTCCGGGTGAAAGCCTCCCAACGGACAAAATGTTACAACATGACTTCAAATTTTCCATCTTCAGAAACAAAAACACAATCCTATTGGGTTGCGCATCCTATTACATGTTGGTCATCTATTCATTGTGCCACCAATTTGTAGGCATTTTGATGCATTTTGAAACTCGATAGATGCATTTTATAGCATTCGTTTCTATACATTTACATTCAATGTACAAATGTACAATCATTACCTTTTGATCACCATTCGCCACATAATATGTTCAAAATATCAATTTCATACATTTTCAAAAAACCAGTCACACCCTTCCCTCGAAAAAAACCCAACAAAAATGGAGGTCGAACTCGACATGGTGCCCTCACCTCCAGGCCACCAAGCTTCGTCAAGGTTTCATCTGCTCCTTTTTCTCCTTCTGAGTCGCTCCCTTTGAAATCCTGGCGTAACAGTGGGTGGTATTGGATTCAGAACAGTTTAAGGGTGATGTTTGGATTTTTTTCCATATTTTTGTTAAGGGATGTTAAGGGGATTTTCTGACAAAAAATCAAATACTCAAAGGGTTTCAGTGTTTTTTTTTGTGCGAAGCAAATGTCACCACAAGAATTTAGAGGTACTAACCCAGTGACAAGCGTTGCGTAACATTTCAGTAAACAGGCACCAGTCAATCTCCATTCAGTGTCCTCCTCACTATCATCATCTTCGCCATTGTTAAGACCTCCGGGTGGAAGCTTGCAGAGTCGTCAGTTGAAACGGTTTTGTAGTTACAGTCTCTTGCCATTCATATTATTCATGGCCAAAGTGTTCCTCAACTGCTTGCAATGGAAGGTGTTTATGTGACACAAGTGGAAGCTCAAGTGAAAGTTCCCACCAACAAGCCCCAACACCCACAAACGCATACAAATTGCTTAGGAACACGACCCCTTCCCATTATCATGATTCAGTGGAAAAAAGAGGAACGCTCTTTTGTTGGAGACATCCTATTGCAGACTGAGCCAGGATGCTTTAAGGCCAAAGGTCTCTCAACGGATGGTATCTTACAGGTATCCTACTCATGCCAATGTTTCTTGCCCAAATTGCCGCCTTGATGGTCGGTCTGTGATTGAAATTCTTCCTGACCTCAAAATTTGCGATGCATCCAAGATGATGAATCATGGATCATGTGTCATGAATACACCTGCACACATAAACATCTACAACATCTAGTAGACGGGCTAGTTGGCAAACTGCTGTAGATTATGTTTCCAAAAACCTTCAACAAAGCTCCAGTCACAAAGCTCCTTCCACAAATTTCCACAACAAGTTGGATCAATGATCTGAGGTTTGCTACCATCATCATCATCATCACTGTCCGGATCATCCCACCTGCCGAGAAAAAAAAACGACAGCTGCCACTGCCAGCCACCCACCCATCCGACACCCACGTCGCACACTCGCACCTCCGGGCCTCGCGCCCGGGCAACTTCGGCGGCTTTGGCCGTCCCATTGGGTGGAGATGCAAATCAACCCACTCTTAAAAAACGACATGTAACAAACTTTTTTTGGGAATAATTTCACATTGGTATGGAAATTGGTCGTAGGAAATGGTAGGGAAAAAACTTGGAGTCCTCTCACGAAATTTCTCTGGTTTCAATTCTTGACCATAAGAGTGTGGTAGATAGCTCATGCTAAATGCATCTACACTGCGGTGGAACAGTCTCTAGTGAGGTTGAAACGGATATCCAGCTCAGAATCAAAGCCTATCATAAAGCGTTCTTTTGAGCAAATCACTGCGGCATACTTAGCTAATTGGCACATCTTGTTGCATTTGATTTCCACGCTGTGGTGATTTTGCATCTGATGAATAGCCAAACTTGGAAATACAAAAATAGTGTTGCTCCAGATTCTCAACATTCTTTCCGAAAAGAGGTTCTCCTGCATAGCTGTCAACAAATCTCACGACAGAAAATCTGGTCATGTCGTGGGCCAAACAGGTCATGTCGCACCGATCACCTAAATGGTACAGCTCCAGAACTGCCTCAGTGAAAATTCCCACGTCCGATTTTCGCATGTCATTTGGAGGCTGATGAGTGGTTTTTTCCAAGCTGTACAAAGGTGGCATTGATTTCACTTGCAACACATGGTTTCTTATTTGCCTTTGGGTTTCACTTGTGCAAGTTGCGCTTTCATGCTTGACAGTGGCAAATTCAGGCTCTGACTGAGAAACTGGAGAGTGACATGGTCGCAGCCTATAGAATTCAGGCTGTTTATGAGTTTCCCACAGTTTCCAGACAAACAAAGAAACACTGATTCCTTCCATTAGCCTCACAATTTAAGGTTTCCATTGCAGAAAAAACAGTTGTGTTTTTGCCATCACATAATCAGACCAATCAGCAAAACATTCACATCCAAAGCGCGGTGCACGTCTTTTAAGGTCATGACATCAATATCGAGGGTGTAAATATAATGCATGAAGTCCAAAAGGACTTCTCTTCTCGCCTCGGCTCCATCCAAAGACTTTGACCTCTATGACTCTATAAAAATTCTAGAACTATATTATCCGTACATTTCAAAAAGTTACTTTAGAGAAGTAACAGTAAAATGATAAATGACCTAGGATTTTTCATTCTTAGCTTGTATTGATGTAAATTACGCCATTACATTGTACCTAATGTATCCTAATGTACAGTGTGCATGTTTTGATGATCCATCTCTACGTGTCATGTAACTACAGCGACACTCAAGGCTCGGACGTTGGCCAACCCAACCTGTGTATCGCCAGCTTTGTCGTCCATGGATCGGCATGGATCTCCGAGTGTTTTCAATAAGAAACAAAGGGAAAACTGAAAACTACAAAGGATTAAAAAGAGTGAGTGAAATGAAATTGAATTGCTTTGTTTTGTAATATTTTGTATATGTTCTTCCTTGCAAGATCCTTTTGAGCAAATGCTAGCAATCATTGTCAGTGATGGGGCGAGGCTCCAACCAAAGGAATTTGCTGTTCTCCGTCAACTGCCACGCTGGTCGCCCCCTCCTGACATCGAAATATCCACTCTGGACCAATAGAGCCGTTGGCAACGACAGCATTATCGATTCCATCAGAGTGGGTTGCATCAAATAGAAACATTAAGATAGCTTCTCATCCAACCATTTTGCTATGTCAAATTGCTGTTGCTTGCAGAATCCCGAACTCCCCGCCCTTCCTCTATCTGAGCCATGACGTAGGAGTGCAGCGATAAGGCCTCAAGTTTTTCCCGGATCGCACCATGTCAGCACATAAGACAAGACTTGACAGCTACGTATCTGTTAAAGCAGATCTGCAACTTGAAGATGAAGGTAGTCTTGCACCGAAACATTAAATATTGATCAAATGGAGTCATCCATCAGTGAACTCAAATTCGACTCAACCTTTCCTTCATATATAGATAAAATATGATAAAATAGTTCAAGGTGTTTAGAGAGCCTTTCAGTTTTTTGTTCGAAAATTTGGATACCAAGGTGCGTTGTGCTTCAAAATGCAAAGGTGGGCATAGAGGATACTACCCTCACCTTTGGCCCAAGGCGCAGGGGATTTAAGGGGCAACCGGTTTTTGGCACCGCGATGAAGATGCAACTCGGCGACTCAACGTGTATGAAGAAATCTCGAAAAAATTACTTGGGTTCGGAATCTCTGATCCGAATTTTCAAGCCCACTGGGCTGCCACCAGGATATATAATTATTATTATGACCATCTGTAATCCCATAGGTTTTTTCCAGAAAAGGTAACCAGGGTTTTTCCTGCAAGCTGAGTGACTGCTGCGGAAAGACACGTCTGCCAGTGTCTCACCTTGGGGGAGATGTTGGTGAGTTTCCATAGCACGACACGGGTGTATCATACATGTGGAACATGTACTGTATGTATACACATGGTCTCATGGTTCTATATGAAGATACTATGTCTAGAATTCTAGAATCCATCTTTTTGGTGATTCTTTGTTGACTTCAGATATCTAGTTCTTCATCTCGCCAAGGTTGGAATACCACCTACAAATTGAATCAATAGATAGAAACATGTTTTGTTTCAAAGATATGTGTGCAACAAACAAATTGAAATGTTTATCAATCCGACCGGTTTCACCCCGCATGTCCCCAAGGCCCAAGTGGCTATTTACCAAGGTGGAAAGACTCATCGCCAATGACCTCGATGGATATCGGTTGGGAACTTCTGCGGTCAAGGCAGATTCAGTTTGGTGCATGGTGAAATAGATGCAGCTTGGTTGCTGATCTGGTTCAGTGATCGCTAAATTGTGGACCTCAGGTGGTTGCCAGAAACAAAAAATTGAGTTCACAAACTCAGAGTCATGCAAAAGATACATACGAGTATACAAAAAAGAAACGTTGATAACATAAACATACAGCTCATGAACAAAAAGCCTGCAAAAAAATGTAGTCGAATGGCCTATCTACAAAATATCAACATTTATATCAACTGTAGTTAGTTAGACTTTCTACACCAACATTTAAATACCTCACAGACCTGCATCTACATCTCCCCATCTGAGCATCATCACGCCACCACAGGCAACCTTTAGAACAGCCTTGGCGGGTTGTTGGCTGGACACTGATGGGTAGCAAGGTTTGATAAATCTGCACGTTTTCAATATGAATCCTAACAAATACGATCCTTCTGAGACTAGGTATTTGATGATAATTTGACAATAATGCAAAATTGGATGAGAGTAAAAGTTATAAATGTTGATAATCATAAATAATTTGTATGTTAGGATATCATAATCATCTTGCATGTGGGTGATATTGGAAGTTTCTCAGTGCAAATCACTAGAAACAACGCATGTTGCCTTGAAATCAACAAATATCAACGAATATCAATAAATCATAGAATCATCCACCAAGGATGAAGAATCATCCACTCAGCCGTGAAAGGTTTGGGCAAGTGACTTGTCCTCTAAAGCCTGTGACCAAAGTTGGAGTCGGCCTGAAGTCATCGATGTTGGGCCATGAATCTTCTGGTTTTCGCACATAATTTGAGTGATTTTCATCATCCCTGATGGTGAGAGGTGGTGAGAGTATCCAAAAAATCCATCTTGACATCTTGAAATACCATCACCAAGTGTTTGGCTGTTTTATTTTTTGGTTGCATTTCTTTGTGGCCGTTGTTTGTGAAAAACATCTAGGCTATGGACTGGTAGGGATAGCCATCGCTGTCCACGGGCATCCCTTCACAACCTCAGAAAAATGCTGGGACCAAAAACAAGTTGGCCACAAGTTCAGGTGGCAAAGGGAAATCAGCTTCAAAAAAACCTATCGGTTGTCTGACACGCGCCTTTTTGGTTGCCAAGATTCGGCCTTTTACGCGGTGGAATTGATGGAAACTGGAAACCATGGCAACAGAAGGCATTAAGGACAACAACAAATGACTTTTCAATCAGTTCTGGTACACTTCGGTGTAGCAAAAAAACAAAAACCGGGCGCCTTTCTGGTTGCAAATACTCAAACAAAAAAACTCAGCAGGATTCCTACCTCGTCCTGGATACGACATGGATTTCCCAATCGCGCCAGTGTCAAAGCAGCATCCATTTGAAACGTTGAAAATGCTGTAAGTCTGTCAACGCCATATCAGCTCATCAGGCCCTGCCAAGTGTGGCAAAACACTTTCAACTTGGTCAACTTGTTCCATCAAACTGGTGTAAGGTCAATTACCTTCCAACATAAGTTAGAAGTATGGAATATATCGTCAATGAGAACTTCTGTCATTGTTCGTTTCTTTCAATCAACCATACTTCACAATCTTCACATTGAAAAAGCAGATTGGCCAACGTGGGCCAATTTATTGCAATTCCATATGATTCCTAAACCCAACTTGAGGCCATCTTGGCCTCATTCCCTAATCCTAACCCCCCATCAATCAGCACTTTTCGCTTAAGAAAAAGCTCATGGCGCCTTATGCTCAAAAAAAAAACCATCACGACTTCCCAACCAAAAACACTTCTGGATGATGTCCCAAAAAACTTGTTTTGCAAGAATTCAACAAAAATCAACAATTGGTAGCCAAGTTTTTGCTCCATTTGGGGGGGTGAAGAAGGCAAAATCCCCCCTTTCCATCGGTACCATTTGGGGTGGCACCGGCACCTTGTGGCAAGTTTCAGAGCTTGGACTTTGCAGCCTGGCGGGAGGTGTGTGTTTTCGCCCATTGAAAAAGATGGATGGCATCCCAAAAGGAAAATAATCTTTCAACTATACCACCTGAAAAGTAGATGGCGCAACTCCAATGTATTGGTTTATCACGGCCCCTTAGTAAGCCACCTTTTGGGAGTTGCGCCATCTACTTTCACCACACTGTATCAATTTTCAGCTATATTAGGCTCAGGGATGATGTATCATATTCTAGAATAACTTCTCTGGTAGATGCTGTAACAACTTGTGTTGCAGATTCGTTGTAGTACCTTTATCTACATGTTGTTGTTCTTTTTTTATACTCTTTATTCATCTTTAATGATTCTCTTTGGTAAAAAAAAACTGCGCTTCCCATCTGAGGCGGGGACATCATCTGCCGAGACGATCGAGAAGGACTTCTTATTCAGCTCTTTGGCTTTTTGCCTCAACACCTGGCGATGCCAGCCGTGTTGGTAGGCTCATATTGGATAAAGCTGAAACTGAAAGATGAATGGTCAGTAACAGTAATAGTTAGCAAGAATGATGATTTTTTGTTGATAATATATGATATATAAATATTATATATTACCTTATGATAGACTTCGTGATACCCAGTGAATGACTGAATCATTCACGGATCAAGTCGCATGCGTTTTGGTCAAGTCGTCCATCCCACCTGTTTCTGGATCTTGCCCGTTGAAGTCCTGAGGATCGTGATGCAGCTGATGTATGTTCTCATAGTTGAGCAAGATTAGTAGCATAACAACCACAACCACAACAACAAGTATCTTTAATAATTGATTCTGGATATTTGAATATCACTGATCTCAAAAACTTTCAAAAAAAAACTAGGCAAAACTTAGGTCCCCACCTAAAGGTTAAACCTTTAGCAAGCTACTTGCACTTAAAACCCCACTAAACTCAAAGGGGCTAAGGGTATAAGGGACTACCAAAGATTGGCCAAGAAACATTATGAAACATTCACCATCACTATCAAATGCTATTAGTCTAAATTCTTGTTAGAATGTAGTTTGGTCACCTACACCGGTTGTATACATCGACTTCTTTCCTCAATCTATGTCCATCGCCAAGGCTCTTGACCCCGTCCAAGCTCTCGAAGACAAAGGTGCGAGGCACCATGTAACGCGCCACTTGGTTTCAGCAATGGGATATTAGATGAGCTCAGAACACAAACATGAGGAGTGGAAGGATCATTTCATGCTTCATGTCATGACGCATCTTGAATCAAGTCATGCATATTACAAGAACCCCGTTCACACACAAACAAAAAGTGTTTATGGAATTCATCTGTGGAATTTCTGCCAACAAAATCACCACACGCTGATTTTGGCCAAAACACTGTGATCTTTGCACCAGTTGTACATCTCCTGTGTCCCGATACTGGGCGATTCCAGGCTATGGGAAAGACTCGTGTTCAACTTCGCAAAGTCAGAAGTTTGTGAAGCAAACTTCATCAAAAAAGCTTCTGTTTCATGATCTTTCCAAAAGATGTTCTAAAAACCAAAAGACCTACCTCAAATATAACCCAAAAAAAAAACTACACCCAGAAAAGGGTCATCAACTTGTTACGTCCTCATCGGTGAGTGTCATACCATTTCTGCAAACAATCCAGGCCACAGGCGTTTCGCCCCACTTCTCATCTGGCCTGAAAAACCATAGAAATCGCCAGCCTGAAATCCCTGGTTCCTGTGTTGTTAAGGATGGTTGTTGAGGTCCAACCAAAATCAAAAAAAGTATGATTTTGAAGTCCCTTAAAATGTCAAGGTTGAAGGTGTGGAGATAGGTAACAGATTTTTAACCGAATTCCTGGGAAAAACGCGCCTGGCCACAACTGCCACTTCGGCAATCTTTTCATGTTTCATCATAATGCTCTCGACCTCCAAGGAGGAGATGTTCTCTCCGCCAGAAATAATGATGTCCTGCCGGAATCTGCCGCATTTTGTGGACAAATATAATTAGCGATTTCAAGCTGGAACTGGTGTGAGTCACCATCATTGCTTGGTGGGTTTACGAAAAAGGTACACAGTTGACCTAAAGGGTTTGCACATGAAAGTGCAACGAAGTCCTTTGACCTATCTTTCAGCTGGATGTAGCCATCGGGATATCTCACTCCCAAATCGCCAGTATTGAAGACCTTATTCCACTCCCATCACGCATCGAACCCTAACTGGAAAGATTGACATCAAGACTACAGTGACATACAAGGTGGATGTGTATAGTTTTATGCTGATTTCAAAGAATGTAACTATTTTTAGAAAGGAAACACAGGACCTTTCCCTTGAGTCCGCTAGGTGCATTCAAGGAACTCCGCCTTTGAACTCCTTGGCCGTTGCTTCCGGATTCTTGAAGTATCCTGAGATGGAGAAGCGACGAAGAGGTCGTAAAATAGTACTTGAATATATGTGAATCTGTATATGAATGTATATGATGTATATGTTTGATCCAGGTTGGCATATGTTGGCTCAATTTGAACATATACGCCGCGCAAAACTAAATGGTGTAACAAATATTTGCAGCCACAAACTTCGACATCAGAAGCAGCGACAAGCAGATCTTCCATTTGTCTTTTTGGTCAAGGCTCCCTTCATGATAGTATTGCCGCTCATGACAATTTCGCCAATTGTCCTCACTCAGCTGACAAAAAAACACAGATCAACTTGAGAAAAGACAAAAGAAACAGTACAACTATATGACTATATGATATATCTTCCATTCCCAGGAACAAAAGAAATAAACACGCAAATATAGTGGGAACATGTTTTCTCACTTCCAGTGGAGTTTTGGTTGCGAACCGGGTCTCTGTCCATCCCGTGGTACCGGTTTTCGGGTTTCCGGATCAATGACCTCCAAATATTCCAACCTCGGGAGGAGGTTAGCAACGACCTCCTAACAATGGCGTTTAACACACACACAAGTATCAATGATTCAACAATGCTATACTGCACTTAGATAACTAATCACTAAAATGTGAAGATTCCAATTTCTTTTAGCTGTTTCTGTGAATGTACAACTGCAATATCTGGCGTCAGAAAAAAAAATCCAAGGAACTCCAAACAACGAACACCTTGCCGTGCCAGCAATGCTGCCTTCTCATCCAAGCTTTTGGCGTTCCATTCATCTTTCCATTCACACATCACACCTGACTCGATTCGATGACTCTCAATCAAGGATTTAATTCACCAACCTTGAACACTCAACTTTGAGAAATTCCGGAGGATGATTTCACCCTCAACTTCTGCCTTTTGAACCGGAAAACCACCAACAGGTTTTTGGCACCTGTTCCGTAGGCCTCTGTCAAGCCGTAGACATGACCTTGAAGCATGGGCTAAGGACAGCAACATGACAGTACCAAACGATGATCATGCAAATCATGGTCAGTATCACGAACAGAAACATCATGATCATCATAATGATCCTCATCGTAATGACCACCACCAACACCAGCACCACCATCATCAGCATCATCACCGGCACCACCATTGTCAGTATCACCGCCATCATCTTCTATCTACCACCACTCTGAATCAATTCGTAAATTGTCATCTCGTTTTTGCCAAGGCACTCACTTCAATGCCATAATCTGCCATCCGTGCCAAGACGGGTGCAGGTGGTGCGGCTGCTGAGGTCATAAATTTCAAGTCTTGATCCCAAGTCTTTGGACCTGTATATTGCAACCTTAGCAATGGACCATGGTCGACCTTTGAAAAGGATATCCCCCTTGAATGGGAAAAACAGCCCACTCTCCTAGCCATTTTATAGAGATATAGGTTTTATAAAATGGATGCATGGGTAAAAACCTTTATATAATGCAAACACCTTTATAAAAAGATGAGGGTTGACATACTTTGATGCTGCAGATTTTTTTTTGGATGGTGCAACTGGCAATATGGGAAAATGTTTGAGAACATGTTTGAAAAGGTAATTGTTTTGATACTGGTTTTGATAATGGTTTGAGAATGATTTTGATAATCGTTTGAGAATGGTCTTGATAATTGTTTCAAATAATGTTTGATACATTGATATGGTTTGAAACGGTGCTGACTTTTTGGATGACTGATGATTCTAAGAGATTTTGTTTGCAAGGTTTTGAAGAAATCCAGAGGTAAACAAAAACCGTGGTGGAGATAGTAAGTTTATATGATTGCCAGAATTCCAGAAAATACACGTGTGGAATCATGTGGATGTATTTGGAGGGATGTTAGCTTTGATGTCAAATTAAAAGGCAAGTGGCATTGTGCTCATCACAATTGGAGCACCACAAATGTGTGTAACCTTGTGTTCTTGCACCGCTGCAAAAATGTCATTTGCAACCACTTTCCGAAGGCATACATTGACCCCTGCAACTGCTGCCACGGCGTAGGGAAAGAACCAGCCGTTCAAGTGGAAGATGGGCACAGTCCAAAGGTAAACGCAATGACGGTGAAGTGGCCACTTCACAATAAGATGCACACTTTTCAGGTAGGCACCACGATGGTGTAACAACACACCTGTGAAGTAGTTCAGTAACCAACCAGCAACCGACCAGTAAGGATTCAAGTTGTGGGGAACCGCCCATGTTTTGAATGAATGTATCAAGCACATGGCTGAGCACTGTCATAATGGACATTCAAGTAGCCAAGTGGCTAAGTAGCTCAAAACATGACTGAAAAACAAGTTGATCACCTCTCGGCTTTTCAATCAATCAGGTTCATGAAATGTTCAACATGTATATGAAATATTATCAGATTCAGAGACTCTTCGTCATAACTTTGTATACAAATGCTATATAAATCCACCGGTGAATTACAAGTACAACATATCACGTCCAACCTTTGCAGCAATTCTATTGAAAAAAAAACTCAAAGAAAAAAAACACACACACACACAAAAATCTCAACCCCTTACACTCACTTGGTGATTTCACCATTTGTGCACCTTTAGGATCAGCTGTGGTTCCACTGGTATAACACAAGGACAAGCTGTCCCATTCATCTATTGGTGGATCCCATCTGGCCATTGGATCACCTTCAGCCAGAAGTTCTTCATAATTCATGGAACCAATCAATGGACCATTGTCTTTACCTCGGTTCGTTTGGGTTGTTTGGTTTTGTTGATGGAGCTAACAAATTGACCAAAAACAACGAATCCCCGAAAAATATCAGGGAAACAAAATCAAACATCACACATTGAGCTTTAAGGGGGTGAAGGCTATCTGTAGTTTGTGATTTCCAAAACATTCCGCGTTTCTTAAGAACATCAAACACTGAGCCATGTTTGAAGGGGATGTCTTCTAAGGGGAGAAACGATTTGGAGCTGAAGTTTGGTGAAAAAAGAGCGACTGCTACTTTTGGGGAAGAAAAACTTGCTACTGTGAGATGAAGATCAAACTAGTTGAGCTGAAATGGAAGTAAAAATTATTAGGAACTGATGTTTTCTGATCAAACAGCAAAACACGAAAACACATAATGAAATAATTTTCAAAACTTCATAAAACTTTCACTAGGGGGATAATTACTTGATATTCAACTGATTCTTTAAAAAACAAACTGCAGATCCCGGTTGAGTTCCGTGATCCTTTCTTGAAAAGCAATAGTTTTGAGGTTTTCGGCCACCAAGTAGCACAAAGGATCATCCACATCGATGATGAAGGGCCGTTTTTCAGGTGGGAAGGTGGCAAGCACACTGGACACTAACTTGGAATACTCGCGATCCACGATCAAAATCTTTGCTTCTGCATGTCCCAACATAAAGGTCAAGGTTCTTGCATCCAAACGATAGTTCAAAGGATTCAACACAGCCCCTGTCATTGGAATTCCGAAATGTGCTTCGATGTGTTCTGGCGAATTATTCAAAAGTACTGCAACAACCTTAGATGCACCCAGGACGATGCATCAAAAACGTCTCCATCACATTGAAAATAGTGAACTATCAAATTTTCAAAATGTACATGTCTAAGAAATCTTTCATATGCCTTTTTCATGTTTTTTACGTTTCAGTCCTGTAACTGTGCATTTGTTTTTCATGTTTTTCATTCAAACATCTTTTCCGACCACAAATGTTGACACTTTGGATCGGTTTTTCATCTGAAATGTCAAGTGACATCACCTCTACTAATGCCTCTTCCTTTCAGGGCTGAGCAAAGTTGTCGACTTCGTGCGTAGACCTCTGACCAAGTTCTCCTGCCAACAAAAACATGGTGGAGGAGGAGATGCTACTTGAAAGAAACTAAACCAAGACCAACAAAAACAAATAAAGCTAGCACAAACACACACACGCACATACACTGCAGTCGCCGAGTCTCCTCAATGGGCCATGAATGATTGCAAGCCTAGCACGAAATCATGGTTGTTTTTGCCGAAACAACCAACGAATGAAATATACACAGCAAGTTACGGCGGTTAAATTTTCAGTACCTTAGGTGCCTAGCCTCTCCGGAAACACTTCCGCAGCACGTTCCAAAAAATAGAGCGGCGTCAAAGCAGCAAAATTGGCCGAATTCTTCGGTGGTCCAGCGTCACCGTTCATGATGGCAAAGTGGGTGCTGCCAAACCCCTTGAGCCTCTGATGCCTGTTGGAACTGTTGGAAGTTGTAGCAGAATAAACTCAAAAACGGAAAGTGTCCCAAAATAAAAGGCACTTGATCGTGTTGCTCAAACAAAGCCCAACCGACCAAATCTCAGCAAAGCAGAAGTTCTATCATGCCCTAGTATCTAAGTTTACTGTAGTATGATTTGTACTCAACTCCTCATACAAACAAACTTTCCCAAGTATACTAGTCAATAGTCACATATACCAAGTGACTTAGTAAGTTCCTACAAATCAGATTTCCACCTGAGGACAGTTCTGCCAAGGCCGAGTTGTCCACAGGAGCAAGCACCCCAACCTCAGTCGATGTCGTTTTTTGGATGATTCGTTTGGAGGCCACGGTTTTTTTGGGGGGGAGAACAGATCTGCAACCAAAGAATTTCAATGAATTTCTATAACTTGGACATGGATGGTACGAAGAGGATCTTGTAAACTCAGAGCTGCACTATAGAGATTTCCAGTGGCTGACACTGCCAGGGAGTGAGCCTTACAGCTTGAACGAACGAATGTGAAAAATTGTCGTCAAACAATGCTTGACAAAAAATAGTTTTTAAATCAACAACTTGTGATGTGAAAATGTCTTCATCAATGTTATGTGATTAACTTTTAAATACCTTTAATATCTGTTGATGCATTTTGATATTCATCCTGTTTAACAGCCACAGATTGGCCTCTCCGCAGGCAATATCCACTATCCTAGCACCAGGATTTTTTTCAGAAAGGTGATGCTTACAACCTGCATGCGATGCTGATGGTTTCAAATGACCTGCCAGGCCTGATAAACACATAAAACGTTGCCCTGGGCTTCCACCACCATTAAAATAATGGTTTTTCCCCAATTCCGATGATGAAAAAACCCTTAGGGTTCAGCAATGGTGGCTATATTAACATCCCATTGTTTTAATGGTGGTTGGAATCCCAGGGTTTGTATCGTATTCAATCTTTGTTCAAATCAGCTCCTCTGGTCAGCCAATGCTTCCACAATTGCGGGAGTCGGCAAATGCCTTAAGGGATCGCGTTTTCCAGCTGTGGCAGGATGTTCTAAGCTTGAACAACAGCAGATTCATACAGAATTCTATCTATCAACATGTCAATCAAAATCGACAAAGTGTAACAAAATCCTGCAGCAGTTGAGATACATGAAACCTTGGTTTGAAAAGAAATGTGCTTGTCCTATTATATAACTTTGTTTATCAAGCAGCGCATTCTCCGATAATTCTAAAATTTTGAGCAAATCGATGGGTGAGTGGCTCAATTGGTGCATCACAAATCCACTGTGTCTGTGACAGCAAAGTCATGGTAAAGCACAGGTAAGAGATGAATGTAAACATATCAAATGACATTAAACAAACTAATGAATAACTTCAAATACTATAATGTCAACATAAATTTGATCACACATGATCTTCAACTTTTGAAAACATCAATAAGTTGATTTAACGTACCTACATATAAACCAAACGCTCACCATCAAAAAATCCTTCAGCTCCGTGACCGGTGCGCATCCAAGATGCGGGATGCCGTCTGGATCTTTTCGTATTCTGGGGTCGTCTGGGTTCATGATCCCCAACCTCACCACTTGGACCACGTTTATTGCCACCGTAAGTCTGCAGGGAAGATTCGGAGAGGCCGATGCATTTTGAAAAGATTCAAAATGCATGGGGTGAAACATATATTCATTGATTGTATAATTGTATTTTTTCCAGATTTGGAAAAAGCACTTCCAGTGAACATTGACAATTGACTGCAATCACATCAGTCAAAGTATGAATCGTCTCTCACTTTCATTGCAAATTTCTCCAATTTTCAAGAACACGAAACTATTTGACTCAGAAATCATCAAACACATCATACACCCGTTCAACACCCGTGACCAACACGTATCAACATCTCGACTCACCCCCAAAGGTCCCTGAGTTTCCGTTCTGTCCACAGGAATTCGCGCCCCAACCTCAGATTTACGATCCATTAAATTTTCCACACAGCGAGAGTTGAGAGGTCCAAAGTTTTTTCAGCTCTTTGTAGGCTGCTGGATTTTCCGTAAGATCTTCAAAGATCACTGGTTGTTTTTGTATGAAATATCTTTATGTACATTTCGCAAAGATCATAGATACACCATGATCCAACATGGTAACATGGAAGATCCTCATTGAACTGCGAGGCACAATAAAGCCGCCCATCTCGATCAACGGTGAGGGAATGCCTCGGCAGAGACGTGTTTGTTAACACATTTTTTGAACGAGAATCCCAGTGATCCTTTGGTTTCATATGATTCTACTTATGTGCGTGCACCTTTAACACCCACACCTGTAATTTGAAACATAGCAAATCGCAATTTCCATAGGACCATAGGAAATATGTGAAAATGTCTTGGAAGCATTGTGCTTGGTCTCTTTTCTTTGCTGAAGTGAAAAGAAGTCACAAGATGCATCACTTTTTCAGCAAGCCATTGCTACGCAACGACACGGCGGGAACACGCGACTGATTCTCTTTTGCAACATACCGCTAAGAGATGCCTTTACTACAAATGGCGGCATATTGCTATATAACACCCTACTAACCTCTAGGGCAAATACTCCCTTCATGCCATATCCATATCTACAGCACATCCTTAATCATCTGTATACTAACATGATAAATAATCTCATCCAGCATCTATTCTACTTTGCACATGCTTTCCAAGTCCCTTCCCCCAAAACGGGTCTCCCTGACGAATCGCCACAGGCCAGTCGGACGATGCCCTCCAAGCCAAAGACAGGCTGTGGAGTTGGCATATACGGACCTTCAGTCGGGGGTTGGGTCACCCTGAAAAACTGCAGTGTCTTGGCGGAAATGTGTTTTAAATCTACATGGAATATATTGCTGTATTGTATAGTATATTAATAGGAAAACCATAGATTGCAGTTGTACATAGTTGTACTAATTGGTTTTACTATATACAGTATTGTGTTTGTGCACAATTGTCATATTCACCTGAAAAACTATGCCAATGCATATATGTCTTTATCATCAGAAACACTAAGCACAAAGAAGCTTTTTGGCAGTTTCCAAACCTGTCCGAGGTCAGAGTTGATACTGTAACACTTATGATTCATGATTCATGATATGCCACATCCTGGATCCTCATTCGAAATCAACTTGAGCACCCAAACAATTGTCAGCATCCACTGGCATGGCAAGAACATCCTCGCCCCGTGCTCTGAAGCTTGTGAGGATTTTCAAAATGAAGAATGGAACCGAGTGACATTCAGCATCAAAATGATCAGACTACATACTGTTGATTTGCAGTAATCGGTGGGAATGATGACAAGAAAAGCACAATCGCAGGCATTTGAAGATAGGAAAAAAAATGCAGGAAAAAATGGTTAACACATGTCTGAAAACGGCTTGAACCTATCTTTAAAAGAACAAGATAATAATCGATTTGGACCGCATTTCCTTCCTGCGAACCGGACTCCGTGAAGTTGACCCGCTGTCCTTGACCCCAAGCTGGCCATATGAACCACCTCCGAAGGAGTACACAAAGCCACCATCTGTCAATGCTAAAGTGTGCACCTAGGTTGTTCCAAACGGCAGAAAATCAGAAAACGGCAGAAAATTCTAAGAAACATATTTTGTTTCCAAAGCTGCCAACTGAAAAACTCAAACACACTAAGTCGTGACCTTACTAGTTGAAAGCCAAATGCACAAATTGTGCTTCGGATATTTTTGCCATGTATAATCCAAACCTTGCCTCCAGAAATATACACAAATTCTTGTGGCAGTTAGGGTCTTCATTAAAGCAACTACTGGGATGTTTATTAACTTTCACAGGCTTCTGTTCATCAACACCATTCTAAGCAAATTAGACTAGTTGGTAATCTGAATTATATAAGGCCTTTTCCCTTTGTCTGGTCGGCCCCTTCCCGAATTAAGGCCTTTTTTTGTGAAAATTTCCATACTAAACCACCATGTGGCGTCACTTCAGCTGAGGTCGGCTATCATTTGCCCAGACCATTTGTTTGTTGAAAATCCGTCTTTCTGTGGCTTCCATTAAGGGTCCAACATCTCCACAGGCTGTTGCAATGACCTGACAAGCAACATGGATCCAAGAGCAGTCGCTTAAACAAGCAAAATGGATCTAATTCGATTCATTATGGGAATATCTAGTATACGTTATTATCATTTTAATATCATCCATGCATACTGTATACATATACACACATCATTGATTGTACATCCAATTGAACGGTGCATTAGGGCGCTATTTTTCACATACATATTCAAATCATCAAACGAATCACCGAATCACTACACAAATCGATTTCGTGAGGAAGATCTTCCAGCCTTGAAGTCTTTCAGGTGGTCGACTTCTCGTGGAACCTGGATCACTTGTTGACCCAAAGATAGAGGTAACGGTCGGGGTGACAATCGTTCAACCCCTCCCCCCCCAAAAAAAAACTCATGAATGTGGAGGGGTTGTCATCCATGAAGATGAATGTGAAAATGAAACATGACCTAGGGTTTGTAGTCATCTTGAATTGAATGGTGCTGTGCCAATGTTCAACACATGTCAATTGGAATGAATTTTCAAATTTCAAATGGCCCTCTATCAAAACCTGTTTGACATTCCATCCAAGATTTCTTTGGATGTTCCATGCAGTGGAACGATCATGATCCATGCAGCTGAAAATCCAGTTTTCCAAACAAACAGAACAAATTCCAATCGCAGATGTAGCGGCCGGCTGGAAGGGATAGCCATCTTCATCTGAAGGGAAACTACCTCGGCGGTGCAGTTGGAAAAAAAATGAACGTTCGGAATGTTTGGAATAGGAAGTTCGTTCTCCTCGGTTAGATGGGAATGAAATATTGAACATCAATAGTTTTTCAAAAAATTCTTCAAACATTGAAAGTTGAAGAACCATATTTCAGGGATGAAACATTTTTGATCATTTTTGATTCTGTACCAACCCTGACCTTTACCAAGCAGCTTGTGTCTGGATGACCAAGTTGTCCACAGGCACCAGCACCTTGTGCGAGTTGTCTGGGAGACCAGCATCGATGGTGGAATTTCCAACCAGTGACATCTTTTGAGTAATGGAGGATTTATGTCGTGGGGTCACATCACTCCAAGAAAGGATTCCAAATTGTTTTTTCTTTTTTTTATGTTGCTGATGGTACAGCCATTTTTCACCATGGTTTGTTTTTCCGGCTGTCTTCCGGCTTGGTGAAATCATCATGTCATTTGCCCAAGAAACTTTACATGTCAAAAATTGAGCACCAGGCCCCAGGTGAACATACGACCACGTTCTGACACTGCGATCGTATGCGCCTCAGCATGTCGGTGAGGTATATCAATTCGTCAGGTTGTTTGGTTTGTAATGTGATATGTCTAATCCACAACATGTTTTAAGGTGATAAATCATAAATATCTAAGGTTATATACTCAAATCATGCTTACATAGTACAAAACAAAATAAATCAAAATAGCTTTGATCATTTTTGATCTTCCAGAGCCGATCTGAGTCAATATCATACTGCCAAAGAAGTATTGCTGTATCGAATTATCATAGACCGAAGGTGGTGTTGGTTTCGTCTCCTCGCTCCTTGCAGCGGGCGGACCTTTCCGCAAGCGACAGTGGCAACAACATGGGGTCGCAAATGCTCCACGACCTTCGGTGCTGCAGCTGGAAAATTAGCCATGAAATGCTAAAATGCCATGCTTTTCGACACCTTACTTCAAACAACAAAAAGACAAACCTCAGAATACTTGAATATTAAACTCTAATAATCTCAGAGTCAACAAAGAACAAACAACAAATTAAAGGGAACACTAAAGTCTATCCCATTTTCTTCCGATTTCCAAGATGAGGACTCGTGGCGTGAGCTGGTAAGGACAGCCATCCTCATCTTTGGGCCTCAATCATTTTGCGAATGCCTGTAGATGGCACCCAACATTTAAATCAAATAAAGGGGTTACACATTCATGGATATAAAAACAATATAAAATATATGCAATATATGTACACATACACAAATACATACACACTTTGACCATACAATTTCGGAATATGGATCCCAAACCATCTTCATTGGGTGTTGAGTTTTAACATCTGATCCAATCCTGGAAGGTCCCCTTTTTTTTTCTGCCAAGGGAAGGATACACAAGAACCATTCTTCCAAAAGGCATGAAGATCTATCTATCCTTCCTTTTCAATCCTTTGAATGCTCATGTTTTGTGCCCTTAATATATGCAGAAATATACAAATGATATTACACGTGGGTCATCAACACCTGCGTGTCATTCCCTCTCCAGGTGTGTCGGACATTTTCGATGTTTCCGAGTGCCCAAGTTGTCCACATCCTCCTCCGCCCCAACCTCGGATCCACCACCAAAAATGGCATAAAAACCCTAGAGATTCAAAAAATGCCTTTGAAGATTCCGTTCCATAAGCCTGAACATATTGATTGTATATAAAGTTAGATATATATATATATATTATACAATATAATATATATATATATATTAAATATGATATATATGATATATATAATGTATGATATGATATATATAAATATATTAAATTGTATGATATATATTAAATATGATATATACATATTATATGATATATATAATATATATTATCGTACATGATGTTTATATAGATAGCTGACTAGATAAAACATTTCAAGTGCTGACTCAAGTCATGCCTACATCATGCCTAAACCTGAATCCCTAATTGTCACAGCAGTATCTAAGATCATATGGTTTTTACCTAGCCAAAAACCATTTCAATGGATCATTAAAAATGTAGCATGTATATCCCCTTCCTACATTTTCCACATGAGTTTCAAGCTGTAGAGCAAGCCATCACGAGAAAGTGCAACGGTGTGAGCATCTCCACAAGCAATCTGCACAATGCACACATCCTGCAGGGTTTGCTTTTGAATCTTATTCTAGTGCAGTATATTAGCATAGTCTATGGTAATTATAAAAGGGTTTTAGAAGGTGTTCCTGGCACGCCACTGTTTTTTTTCCTTTGAAAGTGTTTGCAAGTGAATTGTACTCTTGTTTTGCACTTTTTATCTTGTGGTCAGGTTTGTTTCAATCGTTCTAACGCGTGATCCATTATCCTTTCCACTGGTTTCAAATCATGTGCATGGGTAAACATGTGAAGGACATTCCAGGGAGGATCGCATTCCAACGGCAGTCCTGAAGGCTACTCACCAGCAAAGGAATCGGCTGATATGGATAACCTTCCACCTTAGTCTGACAACATTTGACAACATTCAACAAAGTCCAGAAAAAACGAGACACTTCCACCAAATTCCCACATTGGTTGAATTATTTGGCATGCACAGTTCAGTATCACACTCGGTTGCCCAAATGTGCAACATCACAAGGAAACTCCATGCGTTCTGCCAACAGATTTGTATGTTGGACGAACACGTGTGGTGTTCACCACCTTTTGGCTAGAAATGCTCAGAACTCATCGCCGTAACCTTCTTCTTCGCCTTCGCCTTCCGCGGTTTCAATGCCCACCTCAAAGTCGGTTTTCTGGATAGTGTGGTTGTGTCAGATATCTGAAAAATGGTCACCAGGTGTTGAAAAATGGTCACACCATGTTGAAAAACTTTTTGTAGTTGCTACACGTGGCGGCTTTGATCCCTATTGTAGGAACATCCCCATAATATACAATTGCAATACAAAAAAAATCAAGCATTCATTGGAATTTGCATGAAATTCGCAATGACATGAACTGAATGTGGCATTCAATTTTCCCGAACCCCGCCTCTTCGTAATCTTTCTCGAGTGCTGCCAAATCCTCACGTGCCTCGGAGAACTCGCCTTCTTCCATACCTTCACCTACGTAATGATGCACAAAGGCACGCTTCGAATACCTTGGCATTTATGCAGCGCCGGCCATATGGCAGCTGAACTTCAACAACCCGTTCACCAACAAATGCGGCGACGTTGTGTCCAAAAAAATGGATGGATAAACAGCATAGACATAGCGCACGACCGGAACATACACTTTGTTTGTGCCATCGTGCGGCGAAAGCCTCCACCATAAGTTCACAACCCAAAGCCACATACATATACACATGACGGTTTGTCGAAAAGTTTGTTCCCAAAATCGGTCCGATAGCGCATCTACTTGCATGACGCCTCTTGTTATAATCAAAAAACATACCTCGTCTGACAATCATCAAATCTGCAAGGAAAAACACTAAGGCTTCAAGTTCCCTGCAACAGTGCACTTGCGCGGGCTTTTTTCAGTCAGACGACTCCGAAGACGAAGTTGAACTACTGTTACTGCATGACATCGCTCCTTGCTTTCCTTTGCCCTTCCTTCACTGCATTGCGTTGTCGGCCTTTTCTCCTCCTTCGTGTGGACAAATTCCTCTCATATTTTGCAAGCTTTCTTTCCAAGGATGTGGTCCTCTGTTCTAGGTCTCCTTCCTTACTTCACCAAATGCAGTTTTTGCTTGCGCGGGGCTTGCGCACAGCTTGCGCGGCAAATGCAACTTAATTTCTCAGTTTTGGACCTGCTAGATTGACATCTTCTGAAACCGCTGCTCCTTGAGCCATACAAAATGCCGAACGATCAATGACTCGCCAACTGGCCAAATCCAAAATCTTCTGGAAGTGCATGGAAACACTTGCGCCAACCTTGCGCCTAGCTCGTGTTTTGCGGGATGTTCTTTCTGTGACGCCACATAACGAAAATGAAAATCATGTAAGTGTGTCGGTTGTGATACCCCAAGGTTAAACGTTGAATACAAGACTTTTGACCGACTGTCAGATATTTACACATATAGTTTTTATCTTTATGCACCCTTCCTTTTGCCCACCAGAACAAACATTGACTTCTGCACGAATCATGCTGCCACTTTTGCAGGTTTGCTCGGTCACCAACCGTTCCATCCAAGCCTACCTGTTGGACTCGTGGACATCCAAGCGTACCTGTGGGACATCGCAGGGTTCGCTTGCACCCACATGTTTCTGTGCTGCAGAGCTGAAGTATTTATTCCACCGTGGCTTCTGACTTTTGAACCAAAGACTTTTGTGGCGGCCGCATTCATAACAACGTTCCATGGCTGTTTGAGGACAAAGGGCTTACTCGTTCAAGCGAGGCATGATCCACATGCTTTTGGCCGCAAGGTGCCTGCATGTCATATACCTTTCTTGTGGCCCGGCCCAAGCCAGTTCGTATGCCAAACCTCCTACGCTCGCCAGGAATTAAAGCATCACCTTCTAACACTCGCGCAGAACTGCCCATCCTTACTGGCACAGACTCCCTCCACCTTCACAGCAGCAAAATGCTGAGGGGTCCAGTAAGAGCGTGGACAATTCCTGAAGGTTCCGCTGCGGTGTGGCACTCGGGAGGCCAAGTGTGCCAAACATAATTTCAGATTTGCAAGCAGCAAGGTGCTTTCGGCGTTGGTTCTCTCTTTCTTTGGCTCTTCACCCTCTTCCGCTAAAAAGGAGGGATGCGTCACATGCGTCTGTTTTGTAAGCGCAATGTTACACAAGCGTGATGGCATGGAACAATCTCTACTCCTGATGAGTTCAGGGATGACAAGTTCACAGAAAGCATCAGCTTCATCCTGCAAGATGGCGACTCCTGCCACACTGAGCTACATGAGGCCAAACATCCTTCCATCCCCCACAGCCTTTGAGGGTTGGATGCTGCAATTCCAATAAGTGGCCTGACTGATCCCTGGTTTCAGTGCAGATCTCAGCAGGATCTCTTGTCAAATTGATCTTATCTTTTTGGTATCGAGCTGCCTTCAAAGAGATTGACAAAACATTAGTAAGTACATAAGGGTTGAAGTATTTATACCTCCTAAATCTTAACATGGAACCCACGGTACTAGGATGGAGACCTGTTTGCAGAGGTGGTGGTCGGGGATTCCCCTGTGCAACTTTTTGCTTCACGTTGATCATGGTTCCTTGCATGTCCATTGCAAACTAACATTGGAACCAAGCGAGTGTAGCTTTTCCATATTGATACCTGGCATGGAATGCAAGTCCAATATCACCAAAAGGCATCGTACACGTTAAGAATCGCGAGAGTATTCATCATTCATCCAAGTTGACTTCTTTGCTCACTGAAGATGCTCATCCACTACCATGTTCAAGCATATGCTGGTTCATCTCATGTGTTGAATGGTTACAGGAAATGAAAGAAATGAACATGAACAGAGATGAACACAAAAATGAAATGGATATGAAAGTTCTTCTGGAACATTAGATCAGTGTTTCAGGGCTATCCATGACTACTCCACTTGAAGTTAATGTTTTTGTGGCCATCAAAGCACAGCGCAGCTAGTGCCTATGCAACATAGGACGCGAACCAATAAGACCAAGGATGATCTTCAAAGTTTAACTGCATTGCCAAGTTACATGAGGTCGAACTTGTGATCGATGCGGGAGAAGACCTCCGCGATAGCCGTGGAGTTGGAGATCATGCAGCACGCACGCATGACCTTGGCCAAGTCACCACCAGGCACAACGGTTGGCGGCTGATAATTGATGCCGCACTTGAAGCCAGTTGGGCACCAGTCCACAAACTGAATGGTACGCTTGGTCTTGATCGTGGCCACGGCCGCATTCACATCCTTTGGCACTACATCTCCTTGCAAAACACGGGATGTCGACTTCTAGCTACAAATATGTACGTAATCTATCTACATACTGGCGCCTGCAGTGAAATGAGCAACCACAGGCATCACAGAACCGAACGAAAGCAAAAATACCATACAGAATGTCTCCAGCACTAAACTTTCTCAAAATGAACATTGTCCCTCCTGTAATTTTCTGCCAAGCAGCCGCGGTACATCATGCAGCAGGCCATGTACTTGCCATGGCGAGGATCACACTTCACCATCATGGAGGCTGGCTCGAAGACAGACATGGTGATCTCTGCCACGGACAGCTGCTCATGGTATGCCTTCTCTGCAGAGATGACTGGTGCATAGGAGGTCAACATGAAGTGGATGCGTGGGTATGGCACCAAGTTGGTTTGGAACCTCGGCTTCAGAGTCCCATCATCCAATCATCCAAACATCCAGACTCCAAACAAATCCACCAAAATTAGAGGTGACACAACAACAAGATACAACAAGACTTTACGACAGGACTCTATGTGCTTTGGACCAAGAAACTCAGTGATGTCCACATTCAATGCACCGTCAAAGCCTCGGGACAGAAACAAGACGCCCAAGAACAACAGTTAACCGTTCATTATCGTTCATTATTATCCGAGGGACGAAGGGAGGCGGTCAAACTGGAGATGATCTGGGCAATCAACCTGTTCAGATTGGTGTAGGTTGGACGCTCGATGTCCAAGTTCCTGCGGCAAATATCGTAGAGTGCCTCGTTGTCCTGAGAGTTTCATTTGATTTTGCAGCAAGTATCCACTGCCGTCTGAAAATGTTCAAGAATGTCTCTGTATGCTGACAAGCGGCATACATGATGGTGACATCGGTGTGCTCCAACAAAGAGTGCACACACCTCATCAGAATGGCTCGTGCCAATGATTCCTCTCAAGCAAAAGGATATGATTATTTAGTCTCGAAGAAATTAGTCTGATTGTTCCCCTAATGCGACTTTGCAAACAGTTCTGGGACAACGCCGACAACGCTTCACAATCAGAGTCTGGCAACAGTACGGTGTTATAGGGCTCTACCACCGCGGTCGCTACCTGTGGGCAGCACCACACTGTGAAAGAGATCTTGCTCTTCTTGCCGTAATCCACGGACAAACGCTCCAACATAAGGCAGCCCAAACCGGATCCAGTGCCACCACCGCAAGCGTTGTACACGCAGAACCCTTGCAAACCTTGGACTGCGACTTGTACCAAGAGCGCAAAACCATGTAGACCAAAACACCCCACTCAACAATCATGAAAACTATACTTCATGTTTTTTATGTTTACAAATATGTTGTTTGAAGATGGTTGAAGCTCACATGAAACCACAACCCAAAATTGTACCCAGAGCAAAAAGGTGCCACCAGTGCAATTGTCTGCCAACTTGCGGATCCTGTCCAAGACAAGATCCACAATCTCTTTTCCGATGGTGTAGTGCCCGCGAGCAAAATTGTTGGCAGCGTCTTCTTTTCCCGAGATCAATTGCTCAGGATGGAACAGCTGGCGGTACGTGCCAGTGCGAACTTCATCGACCACCTGTTTCCAAGAATCCACCATGTAGAGATGTCTGTCGTTCAAAACAAACATGAACACGCAATGCGCTCTCAGTCAAACCCCAACAACACCAGATCCCAAGCAACACAGAAACATACAATTTGCTCAAACACATCTGGGTGACAGTTGGCTCCAGGTCAACCATCACGCATCTTGGCACGTGCTTGCCTGCCCCTGTCTCAGAGAAGAACCTTCCACGTTGACACGAAGGCAATAAAACTCTGGGTGGCAGAACCACCTAAAATGACCACCCGCATGTATATGTATATAATTTAATATACAAATATATATATATATATATATTTATATAAATATATGAATATGAGGGCTGTTGTAAATTCTTTCACGTAGAAAACGCCATCTTCGCCAAATAATTCTTTCGCCAAACTTTAGCGAACCCCATGTTTATCTTTTTAGCGGTACGTGTTGGCCAAGACTGGTAAGAAGAACATGGATGTGTGAAATCCTCAAATTTGTTCCAGGCGTCTGATCCCTTGTGGCAGCTGCACTTAAACATTTACCTTCTGCTTTAAGATGTTGGTCCTTGCTCACCTTCATCGGCCAGTTCTGACACAACAAGTCCACAGTTTAGGCCACCTAGCTTTCAAGCCATCTTTCGCCAAACTTTCGCCAAAAATCACCCAATAGTTTTTGCCAAATGAAACATACACACCAAACAATACATAAATAGACGTGTCTACATGAACTTTCGCCAAAACTTTAGCCAGAAAAAAACATCTTTTGCCATTTCAGATTTTTTTTTGGCCGAGACTGTTCATTACATACCCAAAGGCTTACGCAAAGGAAACCCCTTTCACGGACCTTTTGCTCAACTCTCATACATATATATATATATACATACCATATTGTAATATATCTATCTATATGCTTCATTGGGGAAAAGAACAAAAAGAAAACTCTGCGAAGTCCAGCAACGTGTTGAAAGCATCATCTCCGCCTCCAGCAAGCCAGCAATCAAAAAAAATGGGATCATGAACCAGCAAAGACGTGAAAGTAGAGCAACAAAAAATCCGCATCAAAAAGTCATTGATCTTTGTGCTCGTCAGTGCAGGGGTCAGGACACAGACTCTTCATCCTTCGAAACCTTGTCTTGATCCCTATCCTGGGCCTCCAATCGTCTTGTCGCTCGGCATCTGGCCATCAGGCTGGATACCGTGCTCCAAACAGAAAAGTTCCCAGCAAGCATTGCCAATCTGGACTCCTGGCGGTCAATACTGTTCGGCACCTCATGAAACGTGTACAAAAAACAGGGTGCAACTCCCAAAATCTTCACTTCTATACTTCCTACAAAATAGGCCAAGTGAAACAAACAAACTTTTGTGAAGTGATTGCGGTGTCGGTTTTTGATGATTAGCTTCCCTTTCGTTCATGTCTTCTTGCTCCCTTTCTTATTCTGCTTGACTGAACGCCTAGACTACAATGATGTGAATGCCTCAAAGGGGTGTGTCTACAACCCTAATCATCGACAGGAACTGCATTAGCAACGGTGAAATCGCTCTGCCTCCATGTGGCCACCTACTTAGATCCCCTCAACACAGGCAAATCATACATTAAACAACGAGAACATTGCTCCTCCTTGGCCGATGTGAATGCAGATGGCCTCCCTCATGGCTTCGAAGTAGCGAGAAAGTGTCGGAAAGTGTCTTTCAGCACACCGTGCGATGTGGCAGCCTCAGGCACAAATCCTTGAGCCCAAAGATTGAAGGCAGCAATCGCAAGAATTCAAAGGTTGCTTGAATGGTTTGTCAGCTCTCACAAACCTAAAGCCTAGCGTAGGAATTATGAATTCATGTCAACATGCTGTCAACGCTCAAAACCCAAAATTGAAAACACATATATGTGACAGAGCTGTTAAGGACTGGAAATATTCCTCTTGATTCATCTTCCATCAAATCCGGGAGATAGGTTTAGACATACCCGCGCATTGAACCTCTTGGACATCTGTATCATCTTTGATCATCTTCAAAATACCTAATCCACCTCACAAAACCAATATGATAAAACCCACTAAAAGGGAAAAGGAAAAAGGAAAGTCATCTACATCTCCAAATGGGCCATGTTAAAAATCTTAGTTGCCAGATAAAAAATTGTATGTGTTTCAACATCATCGGACCATCGGACTTGTCACGAGGATCCACACATCCTTGGGCATGTGAGCTGTATCACCTGCACGCCGAGATATCTGAACAGCAATGTGAGATTTCATCATCTAAATACATGATAAATCATGATAATATAATTATATATATATAATATATATTTACAGATGTTGCATATATTGTTGGAAAAAACACCTGTTCCACTTTCAAACGTTCACAATTTTATGAGTCAGGGAGTCAAGTTAGCCGAACTTTAAACTTTATCAAGAAAAGCTTGAACCAAAATCACTTCAAATACCCATGGCAACTTCTCTACGAAACTACCGACTTGCCCGCTAAAAAAAGGGTGCCTTGGCAATCGTTGGCAAACAATCCCTTCTGAAAAAAAACATGTAAACCGGTTGTTCAAAGTCTAAGATATCTGCGGAAGCATTTTGCGATATCCAACTCCTTCCAATTGAAAGTTCGAGCATGTCATAGTAGGTTCACTCCAACTTGGTCCGTGCTATGTCACTATGTTTCATGACTTTTTTTTACTTACTATAAAAAGTGAACATCTTTATTTAAGTGGAAAAATCCAACCAGAACAACGTTAAACCGTTAAACGATTCAACTGGAAAATCCTACTGGAAGATCCATTTAACTGGAAAAACAAAAAAATCTTCATGAATCTTGTCCTCCAACGGTGAAAAAGTCATGAACCGAGTTACAGTGGCCAAGCTGACCGCAGGCACTGGCTCCCCAGCTATACAACTTCCCATGGACGGTCACAGCTGCCTTAGGATACAATTTTTTGAGGTAAAAATCATATTTGAGGCAGTTCAATGAGAAAAGATGGTTTGACATTTTGTATTGCATTGAAATTGTGCAAAGCAATTATGTTGCGTTTGATAGGGAGTCTGGAGAATTGAAACAAATACTGACAGCATTGACAATAGTAAAAAATGAGAATCAGAAGGCATCAAAAGATCCAGCAACAACAGCTGTGATCATGAGCTCCCCCAAAATTTGTCTTTTCTCAGCAAATCATTGGATATGACCAATGGCAAACTAGGATTCCGACAGTATGGCCATCTCCGCCAGCTATTTGGCCTCAAAGACTTGATGATGATGATGATGATGATGATGATGATGATGATGATGATGATGATGATGATGATGATGATGATGATGTGGATGCGAGTGGTGCTTGTAGCTACAAGACATGTTGCAACCATCATCTCACATAACGGAGACGGAAAACAACACTCTTATTGAGTCCATGTTCGGGAAGGCTTAATGCAAACAAAACATGACAAGACATAAGGTGAGCACAGATCTTGATTTGTTTGAAGGCCTCACAGAATTCGAGCCGCGCTTCTCTTCAATTTCAACGACTCAATGATTGTACCACGAAATTGAATGAAGCAACGAATGAAATGGTCGCTGCTCAAGCGTAAGGCGTAATGATTGTTTTGAGTCAATTGCAAAAAGGTTGCTTTTAAGCTTTTGCCAAGGTTGTTTCTTTTGATGACCACCACACATTCACATATTTTGATACAAAGAACCCTGTGCACATGTGACGTTTCTATTTTGACGCCTTGATTAGGCTGGCAGTAGGCTCGTATGGATAGCCATCCTGATCTTTGGGAAGGTCCTCCGTTCACTGCTTCATACAAATAGCAGCAACACATCATTTGAAGGGGGTCATTGCCATCCTTGAAAGGATCCACAAAATCTCCAACTACAAATCAGAAAACCTGACCATGAAAAACGGCAATGGATCAAAAAAACTCTGGATTGGAATGCATTGTGGACATATACGTGCTTAAGATATGTGGTACTGGAATGGCTTCTTCTATTGATAAAGAACAACAAAAACAAGTCCACCACAGTCCTCAAGGAGGGGAAAGCCCAATTGGCCCATTTCGCCACTGCCCCAGGAGTGTACCTCATCCACCACACGTTTTTTCTGCCCTTGAAAACTAGCTCGATAGCAACGTGACAGGGTGAACCCTGAGTTCCTGAGGATTTGACATCGCCGCCCATTTGGCATACCTGCACCGGTGGCATCGGCGCCCTTTCTGCCCTCGGCATTGTGCCCGGCAAGTGCCGCCTAAGACGATCAGGGGCAAAATTCACAGTTCTCCCGCTTGGACTTTCCATATCAAACAAAGAATCCCCTCAGAACTACCAAAGAAATTTGTGCTTATGAAATAAACGCATCTCATAAAAATATCGTTGAAGACAATTTTCAATTGATAAATTGATAAAACAAGAATGATAGACACATAACACATATATCATGCATAATTGTACATTATGTAAATTTTGTATATTACAGTAATTTGTTTCTACAGGTCTACCCGAAAGCTCATTGACACCGGCCCCCATCTGCTAAGCTTTGGACACTGGCCGCGCCGCTCCACTGCTCCCCTTACATCCTCCACCTTTGTCCCCCCACCTTGAACCAAAAATGCAAGTTCAGTCTGAAGTCTACAATCATTCAGCTTCTGGTCATTTTCTGGGAAAAATGTAATGTTAGTATGCGTATATATATTCTATAGGTTTTTTGATACTAGTACATACATATCATATCAATAACTAGACTGTCAACATGATTCTAATTGATATATAATATGTGTGAGTAAAACATTGCAAGACTACAAGCGCTTGATATTAAGAATTCACTTTACGATTTTGATTTTCCAGTTTGATTCATGGATTGCTTGTCTGATTGATGGTTCTGGCAACTTTCCTAATTGATAAACGGGGCGTTTTACCACCAACCTTAAGCACACATCAATGAACCATTGGGAGTTGCCATTGGCACATGGGAAAGCATAGGAATCTCTGATGTCGGGTATTGGAAGTTGTGACTCCGGGCGTTTTCCTACGGAATTTTGAAAGCAATCAATCAATCAATCAATCAATCAATCAATCAATCAATCAATCACTCAATCAATCAATCACTTACTCAATCAATCAATCAATCAAGCAGACACGTCGGAAAGCATGACAAGAGTTTGATGATGTTCAATTCGATGATGTTCCATGCTGTTTGATGATGGTTGATGTTTCTTAAGAGGGAAGATTACACACAACTGCAACGGTTGCGTCTCACGACATGATAGATCGAATCTCACAAAAGAATCACATCTTTTGCCCGGAAGCATGTGCGAGAAGTAAATGTGAACAGCCGATCACTGGCCATTCTAATCTGATTGAATTCAATGTTACAACTCTGGTCTTCTGCAGAGTCATCACCTCAAAGGAGTGCACATCACAACGAAAAAAAAACTGCAATTCATTGCTCTGTACTTCCGTCTCTTCAAAACAACCAAGATCAACTAAGCCGACTAAGCCTTTGACATACCGGGACGTCTGGACAATCCTTGCCAGTAGCCTCTTGCATCCAAATCTCGTGCATGTATGTAGCCTTAGTAAACCAGCGGATCTTTACACCAACGACCAACATCAAAACAAACCGAGGGCACCACCTTGCTGCCACTGGTAGCCCATGAACCATCCAGAAAATCTGGCACAAAACAAAGGATTCGATAATGATGCAGGGCCCAAATAAAACAGCCAAGAGTTTAGCCTCAAGAAGTTCATGATGTTCAATCGTCCACCAATCGTTGGACTAATCCATATATTCCGTCCACTAGAAGGCAACATCACCTTCATAACCTCAGTCGAAGGCAAGAATCAATGTTGATTCAGGTGCACGTCGTGTAAGGCTTGGGAATAGTTGAAGTGAAATGTTTCAGGCATTGAGTTATACACCCTGCTAATTAGTGGTTTCACTTATGATCCCTGAACACCGATGCTGCCCTGCAGACTTCCCATGCAACCGCCCTGAGTGCTCCGACGGTGCAATTCCAAATGGCATAAATACGATCAAAGATGCCCGCATGCATGTGCTTGGGGGCACTAATCTCATATTGCCCATTGAGCCGCTGCCACCTGAATCATACGTTGATGAACACGTTGTGCTCAAAGCAGTTGTGCTTTCATAGTTCAACTCACGAGCATTGCGAGTGTGAAGGAGTATGTCCTATGTATCTTTTTTTCTTCATAATTCTTCTTGTCATTGTTTTGCATCGTCTCACATACAGATTTGACAACTTGTAACCATCCACAAGCATTGCTTGAAGTATCCAAACAGTTTTCTAGTGGCCTCTTCTCTCCTAGCACAACAATCGATTTGTCCATTGATCTCTACCGAGGCACAAATAATCGAAAAAGCAATAGATGGAGTACGGATTCACTCCATCACTGCAGAATGCTCCAAGCGATGGAACATATCTGCATGGCTGCAGGCTGACTACCAGCCACACCTCAAAACCCTCAAAACAATTGAGGATGATGGGGATGATGGGAATGTTTATCCAACATCACTAAACAGTACTTGGATGATTTTCAAATCCGTGGAAAGGTCGGAAGATGTTGCAAAACAGGTGGTTTGAGTTGGTGTTTACTTTTGGGAAAGAACTCTTTAACATGTTTATCTTCCATTATTCTACCAAAATCTACCTAAAATGTTGGATGTCGACAATTCATCGCTACTTTTGGTCAAAAATCAATGCCGAGGTACATTGGATGATGCCAAGAGGCTATCCAGCAATTCTTCACGGTTGGTGAAGCTGGTTAGCACATCTGGAACCATAGCTGGTATAAAGCCTCAATAGCTGGACAGCGAAGTTTGCCCGATTCCAAAAACATGATTTACTACTAAAATGCCCAAGATTATCGGTCAAGGTATGGGATGAGAATATCTTGAAGTTTAAGGTTCTTTTTGCATACAAATGCCTCACACAAGGTGCTTTGATAAGATGATTTGTCAGATACGCAAACTGTAGGCAAGAGACGATCTGTGGCCAAACGTCGAACACCAATCTTCAGGCGCGAACCCAATGCAATGGTGTCACCTGACGTAAAATCAACGAGACCATTACAGTATGTGTTCGAAAATGTGGAAGATACCTTCGGACTGTACTCAAAAACTACTGAAACATGATTCCATTCATCCATATGTCATTGATTCCATGACTGTATGATCTGTATGCGTAATTCATATTAGTCCCATATTGGAGAATATACAGTACAGTTCCACTAAGTACGGGCATCTCTACATCTTCAAATTCGTCGCCACTACTCCACCTTCTGGCAGTAAAGTTGGAGCCAAGTCTTCCATCAAACTGCCCAAACCTGGAAGTCGTGACTCTCCCAACGGCTGGCCATTCATTGCAAGGAAAATCTCAAAGGATTGACATGTTTTTCATGTGACTCTTCAATAAACAGGTTCACCTAAAGATTGACCTGATTTGGGAAGTATCCATGTTTCTTTTGTCATGTTGCAACGGTTGATACGGTGAGTGGCTACACTTTGCAGCTGTGTCGCGACACCAAAAGGATAGTGGAGATTGCATGACCTTCGCAGAACCTCCGCAGATTCCACGACAGAGCCAAAGTCGAAGCCAAAATTCACAAAATAACAGAGTTGAGCGTCACTACAATTCAGACATGTGAAGACTGGTTGGTTGTCGATATTTCACATGTGACACTAGGGCTAGTCAGGCAAATTCACTGAAAATTAGACAAAATTATGTAGAATGAATCATCTTGCATGCAATTATAGCAATCATTTCTGTAATAGTTATCCTCCAACCCAAAATCATTTGGCGCTGGAACTCAGTTCGGCACGTTCTTCGATGATCGCGAAGATTTCATGCGCACGCTTACGCACCGCTTCGGCTGCACAACGGCCTCTATTGAAGACAAACTGGGCCTTGAAAACATTGGGTAAAGAAAAAACACTTTGCAGTAAGTGAAATTTCTGCAAAAACAAAAATCATCACTTATGTCCTTTTTTGGTTTGCAATTTTTGAATACTATGTCCAGTAACCTGAAAAATATGGTTTTTGTTACCTGGTGTTTGATGATGTTGTAATAGGTCAACCATGTTCAACAAACATCTTCTCCACCTGAGTTGTTTGAGTCACAGGACGTAGCTGCTGCCCCAATCCTTGGAAATACAGAGCATAATGTTTTCCAGCTTGCATCCAGAGGGTGTGTGACTGGTTCTTCATGATATCCTGCCGTGCTGTCATCTTTTTTGCTTTCTAAATCATCATTTAATTACATATCGTACATGATCGTATTCTATCATTATATCATATTCATCATGAAAGTTGATATGCTCGCTGTCAGTTTAAACAAGATTACAGTAATACAGAACATGCGGTCCAACTTGCTCAGCCCTTGAAACATATCGTGAGCCCTCGAGACCTCCGTTCTACCCACAAACTATAGACATTGAGTCATAAATCAAGAAAACAGTCTTATCATGACAAAAAATGATCCAAACATAGCAGCATATCTAAACTTAATCTACATTCTGAACAAAAGAAGCAAACATCTCTAGAACCTCAACCTCGCAAAAACAAGTCCAAGTTTCTCTTCCATCTGCAACAACATCGCTGCAGAAATCGCCCCACTGCTTACACCAGCCTGACATGGGCCGCTTAACAGGCGTTGCCTTTGATGAAATCTGGTCATGTTGACTCATGTTGCCAAGGAACAAGTTTGGCATTTCTCGTATCGAAATGTTCACAAATATATTGGATCATTCCTCAGCTTCAATTCAAAGGAATCAAAATCATCAAATGCATTCAAATATCAAGTGCTCTTTCTGCAAAGTCTCTGGGAGAAGGAAACATCAGGGGTATAATATGTATGTGTGTATATATATATATGTATACGTAGTCCTAAACATATACTAGTATTACATAATGATACATAATGTTCACTAGATATTGCTATGCCAAGGTGTGGTTGGAAACTGATATTACCTCGCAAAACTTCCTTCAAAAAAAGGCGCGCTAGATCCACCTCTCACATCTCAAATCTTGATTACTAACCCGCAATCTTCATCGCCCAGATTCCAAGTTGCCAAAAAAGATATGCACAAGTGCCAGGCAGTACCAAAGTAACTTGGCTTTCCTACGGATGGATGTCATTTCAATTCGGCATGGGCCATCCATCGGCAAACAAACCAACCAAACGGTCCTCTCCCTGGATGGATTCCTGTCGCCGTGACCGATCAAGGCCCAGAAGCTCCTGAAAAGTGAGCTGGCAGCTGTCAAGAGCGTATGTTAAGCGAAGAAGTGACGCTTGAATTGGGGAAATCCGTGGGGTTCTAGTCGAGATCGTCTGATAGAATGCTTTCTGAAGATTTGTGAGAGAGATGTATAGACAGAGAGTGCTGTATACACAAGTCAATGATACCTCATCAATGATCACTTCAGAAAAACTGGAGAAAAAAACAAACAAAACTTGTACAAAACCGGAAAAGCTATCACCTAACATTTCAGGTAACTGAAATGGAGGTACTCACCTATATAGGCTGTATGTAAGGCTTATGTTAGGGAAAACCCACCCCAAAAATAGCCTTATAAGGTCAGTACCTCCATTTTAGGTACCTGAAATTCTTGGTGAAGCTAGGTGAAATGTCGGCCTCTCCACTAAAAAAAGATTTCATCAAGTCAGGTCAAACAAACAAACAACTGAAAATGCTGAAGAAATGCCACCAAGAGTCCCTCAAGACTTCAAAGGACGTGAGAAACAAAGCAAGTGGAATCACAAGCAGGACGAGAAACACCAGCAACGCAATGCCTGGCAATGAAAGACTGAGATTGCAACATATTCACAAATGCCAAAACAAAATTTTGCAGCTTTGACCTAGCCAAGGTACACTTTCACCTGAAAACAAACTGCTATCCACTGTGCATTGTGGATTCATTTCGGAATCACAAAAGGTCTAAGCTGATACATATTGAAAAAACATCTGACATTGGCTACAATTCACTTTGGAGCTATAGAAGGTTTGAGCCAAATCTTAATCAATTTGAAACCTATCTCCGTTGCCAATGCTTTCGGTTGCCAATCTGAGGTCAGTGATACCCAACACGAGTTCCAGAATGCCACGTAGAGCACTCCAGCCTTTCGCCTCAATGATGGACTCAACTTTTTTTCCCAACAGTGTTTGTCCAGGTTTCTAACCCAGAAGAAAGCTGTTTCCTTTCCAGATGTCTTCAACAAATTTCATAGAAATTGAGTCAAGTCTTTGTTGAAACTCGTGTTTCTCTGGAGCGTTTGGCGACAGCCAACCTGATACGTTTCAGACTTAAGAGTCAATAAGTGCCATAGGGAAACGAGTGATGCATGAATTGCTGCCGCTATGTATATCACAATGCATAATCTATATTTCTTCTATGAATTGAAGCTGTATCTTAACAATATCAACAGTGTTCATATTGGACCAATATCATTAAATCATCGGTTACTTCATAGGTATCCACGTATATATATATATACACATGTATCCTTATCTTGCTTCATTGCATCCCGAACAACTCAGCCGCCAGCATAGATGTAAGATCAACTCCAAGGTGCCTTTGGCGAAATCCCTGCATCAAGCCATCTATAGCTCGTCGTGGTGGGAATGGCCTTGTACTCCATGCACCTCAGCCATTTTGCCAGAAATCCAGTCGAAAAAAATGATGCTGTCAGGGAGGAATTCATATATATAATTCATAGACCTCGCAACCAATCCAATTCACAATTTTTGTTCAGAGTAGATGTGTAGCACCAACTGAAGCACCCCATTTTCATGTTTTTTCACTTCTTTTTTTCGCACCAAGCGTTCACTTCTTCGTCTTGCCGTACAAGGTCACCGTTTCGACCGAGCCCCTAGGTTCATGAGCACCGCTGTCACACCTGCAGGCATTTCCCAATTCCCATGGTCCTGTTGAGAAATCTGTTCAAAAGAATTCCTTATACGAACTTGTCGCCAAACCATTCCTTCCGTGGATGCTTTGCTTGTTTAATCTTACGTATTGCTGTGAGAAACACTGTTACCTGGCCGTGATCTCATGTTTTCCAAGAAGACTTCACGGGGGAACAACTTCTATCCATGGCTATGGATAAACGATGAGAAAGCGATTTGCATTTTGACTTAAACTCAAGTTGGGTATTGCAAAATATCCCCTCTGATTCCCTAGATATCATTTGAGTTACGAGGAAAAATCCACATGTCCAAAGCCACCAGCTTTTGAACCATCGATGTGATTCCATTTCGGGACACAAAGTCCTCCACACATTGATGGGCAGCAACACTTGCAGGAGCATCCAAATTTGAGCACTCAAAAAAAAAATCTGAATGCCTCCCAATCATCCATAATCAACTTCATTCAGTTCCTTGAAATTTAGTCCCGGCCTTTCTCCCCAAACGAACAAATTCTAGATCCAACCGCGCACCTCCGCCCCAGGAGGTCCATGGGAGCACTTCCGCACGTGGAGCCAAAGTGTCTTGTTTGGAAAGATGTCGAACCTCAGATGTTTGTCGAACCAATTCATTGTTGCAACTCTGCTTGAACTATACACAAAATCGTATAAGACTATGAATCTTGAAAACTTCTAGGATGAACCCTCATTACTTCCGGAACCCACACACAAATATCAGTTCAAAAACTTCAAGTCATTAATCATTGATGTGAATTATAGGAAGCCTTTGAGAGCCAAAACCCGTTTTACAAACAAGAAATATTTGGTAATTGTGAGTTTGGTTGGAAGCATCTTAGTTGCTAGCATGAAATCGAAAATCATATAACCCGGAGACTTAGATACATCATACTCCGCATGATCCATATGATACCAAGGGTGGGAAATTGCTTGCTATTCTTGTTGAGGTGGGCTCTTCTAAAACCTTACTGGCCCTCAGTCCATGCTTGCTGTTTGGTTGGTTGTTTGCTTGTTCGGTTGTTTGCTTCTTTAGTGATCTTTTAACGGGTTTCTGTGTGTTGTTTATTGTCTGTTTAGCTATCTCTTTGAAGTTTATTCTGAGTATTGTTTTGTGCTTCTTCGATATTGCTTCTTTGATTGTTTCCTTCTTTCTTTCTTTATTTCTTTCTTTTCTTCCTTCCTTCCTTCCTTCCTTCTTTCTTTCTTTCTTTCTTTCTTGTTTTGTTTGTTTGCTTGTTTGTTTGTTTGTTTGTTGCTGCCGCTTGTGTTGTTGAGGTTGTTTCTTCTTGTCACTTGTCGTTGATGGTGTTGCTCTTCTTCTTATTATCCTCCTTCTTCTTCTTGCTGCATCTTAGTTGTTTTGTGGTTTGTTGCTTGCTTTTTGCCGTTTGCGTTTTTTCTTGCCGGTTGTCTCATTGTTGTCTCTTGATGTTCCTGTCGCTGAGTTGAGGACAAGGGGCTGTCTGGGAATCAATTTGGATGAAATACTTTCTAGCTGCCAAACCCGCATTGACTGTCTGATAAACAAGAACTGATAAACAAACCATCAAAATTCAGAGGTGAGGAGCGTCCAACATCACCGCCACATCAGGGTATCACTTCATCCTCCAGGGTTTCCAGGGTGTTTTCTGGTGACATGACATGACATCCATCGCATGGTTCCAACCTGCGGCGCTGAAGATGAGCTCCAATGAGGGCCAAGGTTGCTGGCTGTCCACAGCAGTAGCCACTCTTCACCATCCTGGTAGTGGCTGATAGCCGCTGGGAGCTGCCAAACACGAAGCGGCTTCACAGCACTGTGTTGTTCAAAATGTAAACATTACTGTAACGACTTTGTCACCTGCATGATATTTTTGTGGCAGATTTTTTTTGTGAATTCGATATGTTGGTTCATACTGTTGATGGAAGACATCCTGCAACACCTGGGATGTATAAAACCTTGTAAATCATGGGATATTTTTATTTGCCATATCAACTGGTGTAGGATTTTTTCCATCAACAGTATGGTTCATTAGCCAAAATTGGAACTTTCTGTGAGAAATGACACAATCAGCTGCACCATACTCTTCCTATCACCCTGTCCTCGGAGCAAAGCACGTCAAAGGCTTTGATCGCATTTCCTGCCAGGAATTTTGACAGATCCTCTTGGGACCTGCTTAATGTTTATCAGACAATCCAGTCTGGGCAAATTACAATAATTCTTAAGCCTGAATAAAGGTCATTGGAGCAGTCTTTTTGTTCGTTCCCCAAGCATGAAGGCTCCTTCATTTCAAAAACAAACAGCTTAACTCCAATGCCGCAATCCTAGTGACGACCGTTTGCAGCGCCGCTGAAATGTCACAAAAAAAAAGTCCTGCATTGCCTTGCCTCACGCGAATACGTCGAATCGACGCATGTTCTCCTGAAAACTTGGTGGGTTTCTTGCTTGAAGGCTTTCATGATAGGTCTTGTGTGTTTCAACCAAAAATGAGGGATAAATCGGATAAACATACAAAAGGAGAGATGACTTCAAGAATTGTCGAATCTAGTTGTGGCACTTGTAGAAAACCGAAAAAACCTGTGGTGTGAGATTCTCCAAGTTCAAGGTCCGCCGAGTAGCTCAAGGTACAAGTCACGTAGGTACCGATTTTTTCGCTACCAAAGAGTGTCTCCTGAGAAACAACTTAGCTGAGTAGCTTGGAATCTGATCCTTGTGATGTTGCTACTGTATCGCTTCAAGATGTTTTCCATCGTCTATGAACTTGGTGTGAAACTCAATCAAACAAAAGTGGCACTCAATTCATTGAATCAAGGTGTTTTAGGTTCTAGTATTCCATCACTTTCTTCATCTTTTGTCAACGGCGTTCTTTTTGGCAACTGGTCTCCCAGAAAGTCTCACGATGACCATCAAAGGCATTTCGGGCAATGTTGACACCATTTCGTTCTCCATTGGACGTGATGCTTTCGATACCTGGTGTAGATGCTGGTGTCATAGACAAAATCCACCCAAGGACGCTTTTCTATAGAGATGATAGCTAAAACAAATTCGGAAAAAGATTCAAACAGGCACTGGTGGTGGGTGTATTTCATGCAACTGCAACCGAGGCACCATCAAAGAGTATCTGGTTATTGAACTGGTCATACAGCTCCTTGGTCATCAAGCAGAATGTAAGCAAAACAGATCATGACAAACTTGACACAATTCTTGAATCAGTTTTGAACCAAGGCCGAGTCACAATATTGTAAATGAGTGCTTCCCATTCACAAGCTTCTTCTGCAATGCGAAATCGCCAGTACCTGCGGGGCGGCACCATGAATGATCATACTTGGCCATGCACAAAGCTAGGTCGAGTGTCACTGTACGAGTATCTGTTGCAAATCTTAGAATTAGTAGTAAAGAAATCTATCTTACATTGTATGCTTTTGGATTGCTTCTTCTTCTCACCGATTCAAAGCAACTGCTTCAAACATGTTTCGTATCTTCCAGCCTGCGACATAATGCATCACGAAGACAGGTAAATTCTGTGCCATGACCTTTGCAAGAAACCAAACCGTTTCATGGTGCTGCAATAAACGTATAGATTCAAGGCCCGAACAAGAAAATTTGACTAACGCATAGATATGCGCTCACATTTAAATATATATATATATATTATAATGAGTGTAATATATGCGTATCTTAATATGGGGTACAGAATGTATTGGATGGCGTCTATCTGATTCGATCGTCTTTTGTCAACCGTCCTTTTTCACCCACGTTTGGCTTCGTTCGGGCTTTCATGAACATGCTCCCGGCTGAGGTTCTCGACCGATTCCAAGATCTGCCAGCGACATATGCATTTCACGACGTCCGAAGTGTCTGGATCCTTTGCATAGAAGAACTGAATCACGTGGGAGACCAAATGCCCTGCACCGCTGGAAACAATAAAACGGTCCAAACGGTCCAAATTTGCATTAGCTAAGTACTTCAAAGTAGTTGAGATGGCTGGTTTTTGTCGACTGTAAAGAACACAGCAGTTTTCAACTCTCTGAAACATGTTACAAAACAAAGTCAAAATTGATGCACCTTGCATCACCTTGCTCTCTCCAAGACATGAAGTTTCATCCATCTTTTTCACAAGGTTGGCTGCTGTTTTTCACTGCCTGCAGGCATGCTCCCTGATGGAATGCAAGGGATCATCAGGAAGGCAACCAGGTACCTCTCGACTTTCTCCACTGGGGCGAAAGAGGGTGACCTTAATCTCAAGATGCACAGGGTGGACAAATGCCTGTTACCCAAATTTTCGGACTCCAAAAATGGACCCAGCAACACTATAGAAATACTAGGGCTAATCTGTCTGTGCAAAACATGATTTGGCCACAAAAATGTTCGTACCAGTGACGTATGTTTAACATTTAACAATAATCATGATCCCAGCGTAGAACAATTCTTGCATTTCTGCAAATAAACAGGCTACTTTGCCTCAAATGCTAGGCTTTGCAAAGCCAACTCCAACATGACCACGACAGCAGGAAGCGAAATCTAGTTTCTGTCTTTTGAAACAGGGAAGCCCTGACAGGAACAGGATGAAAAACATGCTTGGCAACACAAACTAAGACTACAAATGACAAGAAGACATCAAGAAGACTGCATTGCACATAGACATACCCAACGACCACCCCTATACCACCCCGCCCCTCAGTGTCTCCTCATCCTTCACCAACCATTGCCGCAGAGGTGCTTTAAAGGCTTCAAGTTGATTAATACGAGCTGTCAGCCTTCGTGGCCGATGAAAGTTGTTTGTTTGTTTTTTTTCGGCACCACAATCATCATGAATTCAAAATAATATCATAAACTAATCATTATAAACTAATCAAAACAATCACAGAAGACATTTCGCCCCCCCCCCCTCGCGGATTCAAAAAAACGGGACACCTCTCCGTCAAGCGCTGCCGCACGGCGCGCAAGACCGCGAAGTCGCTTTCGGTGTCGATGGCGGCTTCCAAGTCGCGAAGCGCTGCTGGAAGTCGGGCTGCCATGGCGAATCCCCTTGAAACGCATCATCCGGAAATCAACCAATAGAAACTGTGGCAAAAGGAAGTTAAGCCATTTTCTGTGTATATATATATATATGTGTTGTTTATTTGGGTATAGGACAGTTAATTTCAGATTGACTTGTGATATGTCTGATATGTCTTGTCATTCAAATTCAGAATCAGATCAATGAAGTGAAACTTGGTCTGATTTACTGGGTGATACCGGGATTGACCAAGCTGCGTCTGAAGTGACAATGCAAAGCTGGTAGGACATAGCTACGTCGTCGATTCAAATTTGATTCCTCTGACATGTCAAGTTGCCAAAATAGCCGTGTTGTTGCTGCTCTGCAAAAGATTTTAACATCACAACATGTGCAGCCTACAGTACAACGCATGTGTGATGTATATGAGTCTAGGTTGCTGAAAAAGTGCAAGCACTTCAACAACTCAAGTCAGATTTTATGTCTAAATATCTCCAATGAGCACCGCTATCCCAAAATACACTGCAACTGCCACAGATTCAAGGTCCATACTAAGGGTTGTTTGGAGAACTCCCAAATCCGGGATGACTAAAAACAGCATCTCTAGGGACGATTCCTATAGGACCTTCACTGAGCTTCAGGCCATGAATCTAAAGGTTCTCGAAATCGCTTCATGGCGCCCAACCAATCCACTGGTTTTGATCGGTTTTTTTGTTGGAAGTTTGTTTCCCTCCAAAGTTGGCCCCGTCTTTTTTTGGAACCGGGATTTTTTTCAACTGATCTATGTACGATCTAATTGTGGAAAGATCTCGATCCGATCTCTACCTTCTCTTTGAAATTTCGAAGATTGGACTTGACTCTTGACACTGGAAGATATCACCAAATTGAGATTGACTCGACTAGATCGTCAATGCTACGGTGAAGTTTCATCAGGATTCCTTGTTGAAGCCAAAATGCTTTTCATGTCACGCATGATGGACAAAACCGGGTAGTTGGATATTGCCCATCAACCGTATCATTTACTTGAAGCTTTGACTTTGCCAGAATCAACCTGCAACCCTCTCAAATCTGCAAAATATTGACCTTTTCACATTATAATTCTGCTGCCCCGACGCAGTGAAACCATGCTTGGAGCATGTCCACAATGCATCAAAAAAAAACCGTTGAGTTTAAGTTTCCCGAAAATAACTCAGCGGCTGACTGTACAGGACAGCCACACCACTCACACCTTCAAGCTACAATAAGTTCTAAGGACATTTAGCCGAACTGCATGACTTTTGGGAATATTCACAAAGATTATGATATGATGTTGTGAAGTGGCCAGTAAAAACGTATATGTTTTTGTTAAAGAAAGTGGTGTGAATCTACTGCAAGCAATGTCAAAAACGCTGGTTGTGAATTACCCAACAGTGGCGCAGCACTGCAGTGCGTCTCGGTCTTCTGCCGGATGCGCCTGTCCTGTTTTGCAAGACCATATTTCATCACGTGATCACAAGACCGCTATTATATAAAATGAACTTTTAATTTGTATAACTAATCCGAATATATCATTACAGACTGTCTACATTATCAAACCTAATACTTTAGCCCTCGATGACCCAATTGTTTCTCACCACACTGAAGCTGCCTGCATCACCGACGAGAGGGTGGTTGAAATGTCGAAGGTGCGAACTGACGAACCTTGGTGGGTGATTGCAGGTCCTTTGCAGGTCCACATGAAACACATGGCCACAATAGGTCCATAAGGTCATATTTCATTGAACATGATTGCCATATGTTACCATGAGTCGATGATGGACATACATGAGATTCATGAAACAGTGTCGGTATCATGAGGGTGTGTTGGTGTTGCTACTATTGATGGAAGAAATCCTGCACCATCTGACTTATATGAAACCCTGTAAATAATGGGATATTTACATGACACTCTTAGCTCAATGCACTCGATAGAACCGCAGACACCATTTTTTCACATGCAAAGAGGCGTCAAGCGGGTTTGGTGTGCTGCCTAAGGCAGCCATTTCAAGCTACGACACTTCATCGAATGCATTGTCGTGGATTTGAAACACATACCAACAAACGAAGAGTGCACTCAAGCCAAATCTGGATAATTGGAACTCCAATCCCACCAGAAGGTGAGAGGAGGGGTGGAGGTGGAGCAGCGAAGAATGAAGCTGCAACATCCCAAAGGCGATGTCATGCCTGAATGGGTTGACGTCTTGTCAGTGCTAAAAGCGTTACCATCCCCCCAAAACATCCAGAGAAAATGTGTGACACCAAATTGAATGAAGCTTGTGCTACTTCTGGAACGTCAATCCGTTCTGGCAACACTTCACGCGACAAGCGATCCATCTGTAAAATCAGCTCTGCCAATAACCCTTCTAGGATCATTGCAACCAGATTCACAATTCTGCGAACAGCCAGTCGTGACATTGTTACCACCACTTTTGCAACCACTGTTGACACACTTGGTCTCAACAAGAAACCCAAAGTTCCAAGCAGCAAAAGCCATTTGACCCAGAAAAAACGAAGCCACATCCACTTGAAGGTTTTTACGATGAATTCCACGACCCAATGCCTGTTGTTCAAGTTTGGATCTGTTGCCGCTTTTGGCACTACAGGAACACAAGGTGCCGGTTCCCCCACTTCTAATTCACTCAAGATACCATATGCACGTGCAAATTTGACTAGTGCAGGATCACCTGAGTATCTCTTAGCAACCTTCTGCAAGCGTTCTGGGCTAATGCTATCAAAAGTGGATCCCTTAAGAGGGCCACCAGCCACCACGGTCTTACCATGCTTGGCGACCAAATTCTGCATAGCGTGAACACCAACCTACCACGATAGGACCTTGCAAACTCTTGGACTTGGGCAAGGGAGGCAGCAGTGAGCGAAAATCTGGGTGAGCAATCATCTCAAGACACCACGGGGACAGCTTTAGCAATCTGTCAACCACCTTATCAGATAACCTGTTAAGTATCTGAGTAGCAGTGGCTTGTTGTATGTAGTGTTCTAATGAACGCTCCACTGTCCAACGTCCCAAGAAACGAAGGGAGGCAATAGGGATTCCCATGGTAAAAAACATGGTGGCACCTCCTGGCCGTAAACTGCCGGGGGTAAATTTGAAACCATCAATGCCCAACTCGCATACAAGTTGCTTAAAGAATTTACTGAATCGTGCGGGTTTACCCGCCCATAATAAATCATCACTCCCACCAATGAGTATCATGCGAAGCCACAAGACGACATTTGGATGCACCATTGTGACAAATTGCTGCTCACCAAATTGTCTCCTATTCTTAGGGGATATTATACGCACTGCCGTGTTTGATCGGCCTACTGACAAGTCACCTCGCATTGCAAAATCAGAGTGTCTTAGGCGACACAGTTCCCCGGGACGCAACAGGCATAACACGCCAAGCTCTAACAAAACCGAGAAAACAAACCATGTTCTCCTAAGCTCCAAGTTATGCGTTGCCCAGCCATGTGCTCGGGCGAGGCCAACCATTAAACACCACAAGGGAATTGGAATGGGAGGTCTTAACTTTGTTGAAATCTGCTCTTCCCACACACGCATGTTTTCCCAAGCTGAATGCAAGTGTCGTCTTAAGGCAGGCACCAAATGCTGACAGCCTAATAGCGCATGCTTCACCACACTTCGATGCACCTTGCTTTTCACACTATGTCTATCCATTACATACTGACCAAGAAGTCTATCAGCAATTCGTGGCTGCTGCAAGGCTGGAAGGAGTCTGCATCCAATCTCTTCAGTGCAGTAGCTTTGTAAGTCCTGCAACCCTTTGAGAAGTCGCGTTCGATATGCTACAGAAAACCGACTGAAGCGATGGACAACTTGCTGATCCAACAGTCCAGCCGCAGTGTTTCGTTGCTGTAATCGTCTATGTACTTTCATTGCTCACCCCAAGGTCAACCCGTTTCAAACTCAACCGAAAAGATTTCGGTTGAGTTTGGTTTTTTGATGTCTCTTGTAGGTTTTAGATACATAAGTTCCAACCTATCTCACATTTAAAAAACTACATGCAATGCAACGAGAGGACAAAACTACTGCAAATAAATTATTGATCTTCCATTTCAACTCTCACATCTTGAGCCGGTCACAACTCTTGGGAAACAATGTTGGCATACTGCTGGGCCAGTGCACCTGGATAGTGCCCCGCAAGTTCTGACCTCCTTTTCCAACCATTCTTTGTATTTGACACCACCTACTGCGTGAACATGGGGTTTTTTACACTTACATCTTTTTCCCAAACCGTCCAACCCTGGCAAAGACCCTGCAAAACGAGTACATTTTTTGCAAGGCCCATACATATCGTTATTGTCTTTTAAACGCAAACCATATGCACATTGATCAAGGATGGTGTATAGTACATGGGGTTTTGTCAGCTTATTTCTTAAACTTGGCATCCACCATGCATATGACGAATCAGGATTTTCAAGTGTCCACCAATTACCATGCGATTCAAGAATATCTATAAGGCACATAGTCCGTCTAAGGATCTCATTACCTAGTCTCTCCCTCTCCAAACTGTCATTTCCTTGTGGAAGGTTACGGCGACGTGTCCCCCCATTTGAATGTTGAAGCACTGAAAAAGAACAACAAGGTAATCCGAAATGCCACAATTGATCTGGTTCCTGAGCATCTAATTTGAGTTGGTTGAAACACTCATCATTCAAAATGTCTTGGCTTGGATCAATTTTTCCCCTTTTTAAATAATCTATTGGCTTCAAGACCCTAACCCCTAGAACCTTCTTCATAGCGGCTGACAACCTAGCTTTTCCAGCAAACACTTCACGGAAAGTCAGTTTATGCTGGTCTGTCCTGGGAACGTCTGAGACGCAGAGGTCATCTGCACCTGCGTCCGTCATGTCACTGTTGGACGCACTTGGCTCCAGCAACACTTCGTCACCGGAACCTCTTTGAACCTCCTGCTCAAGCATCCCTTGACAGGCTGGCGAACGGCTAACTTGAACTCTCTGCTGAATGTCTGAATCAAGCAATGGATGGGTTACTGTTGGGTCTGGTTGCGGTATAGGTTTATCTCTTGAAGGGTAATCAGCTGGGTTCCTATGCGTGTCTACCCACACATTAGTTATACTCATGTCCCCAGCAATGGTCCAAGCTAAACATGAACGCAAAAGGTGATTGAGCTGCTTTGAGCTGCTCCGCCCTTTGGTATATGCCCCCACTACCACACGAGAATCACACAAGTTGACAGCTCTGCAAAAACCCCTGCCAGAGTTGACACGGCTCATGATTTCATTTTTGAGCATCTGCATTTCTAACAAGTTGATATGTGCTTTACGCCTAAACTTGAGTTTTTCAGTGGTTGTCCAACTATGACACATAAGGGCATCTATGAGGCAATCAGGAGCAGTCGACATTGATGTTGGAGGGGGCAGGTCATGATTCACCCAGTCTAACTTACAGAACTCACCTCGCTTTTCACCAAATCTAAAAAGGACTTTTGCAAGATTCTTTGAAGTTAACGTGGATGCTCTGCCACCTGCCAACAAAGAGGCATCAGTTGCACTTATCTGGGTCGACACTGGCCACCTGATACTGCTTTGCGCCAAAGGGAGCAGCAAACAAGCTGTAAGAATCTCATCACGGATGTGATGAGGCAAACGCACTAGCCTTCCTTCTGCTAACTTTTCGATGTAAAGGTAGATATGATGGAAAACACTCATGCACTCACGACGATGCATGAAGGGATGCACAAACAAACCAATGAGTTTCTGCAATGCCTTCTTTGTAGCATATCCGCATGACAGAAGAGAAGTGGCTAATGTCTCAATTTGCCTCAACTTTTCCTTTGGAGCCCCGGCCCGTCCTGTCTGCGAACTGATATTGGTTCCCCAGGCCTTGAACTCATAAGCTTTGTCGAAAGCCTTCTTTTCTGAACGAGGCAAATTAAGGGCATTATATTTTTTCCTTGAGTCTTTCATGATACGTTCATCCTCATGTCTTTCTCGATCCCTACAACCCTTTTTGGGGACTACTTGCATAGCTACATGATCATCGATGTACAACCCCTCCAATGTATCAGAGCAAGGGAAGACTCTACCGTGAATCAACGTATTGGCTTCTGCAAGGCATCCAGCTTCTCTAAGTATGGCTTCGTGGGTAGCCTGTGCAATATCAACCCCATTAGTATCACCCATACAAACAACTTTAAAAGCAGGCAAGTACAAAGTTTTAGCATCAAGACCCATCCCTTTAAGGAGGCCCCCTCTAAAAGGCTTACCAAAACAATTCCTACTATGCCAAGATTCACGATGCTTTATCAGGTAAAAATAATTGGACAAGTCATCTCCGCTAGCACGAACACTCTGATGCTTCTCCAAAATCAACTGACAGAGTAAAGGGCCGCTGGGCAACTGACACCAATCTAACCTCTTTTCCCTGAGGTTGGCTGGCCTTCGGTCATTGATTAATCTGTCAGACTGGGGTTTATGAGGTACACAAAACAAACCACCCTTTATCAACCGTCTACCTTCAGAAAGAACATCCCTTTTTGGTATGAAGGTTATCATATCAGCTTCATAGAGTTTCCGAAGCACAACCGGCCAATCCTCATCTGAAACCTTATGGCAGGCTGGTGGATCTGCACTCGACCGGCACGGCTCCGGGATCTTCAAGGGCATCTCTAAAAACTGCTTCAGTCTGTCACCACACAAATGTTCCCTTGGGTCAAGGATTCCAGCTTGATCTGGAAGAGAAATTCTAGTGGGGTCTACTGGCAGTGCACCACAGGCGGCATCATCAAATGAAATGGAAGGATCATATTGGCTGCATTGAATTTTCTCAATTAACACACTTAACTTAGCTGAACCACGTTCCATGGTCCCCCTAGGACAGGTGCAGTAGTCAAGTAATTTTGAATGCATTGCTCTAGCATAAGTTTCATGATGGGCAGTCCATTCCCCTTCGGAGGCCATACGAACAGCTTGTCTGATAGCTGAAGTAGAACAAGGAGAACCAGCATGAAGATAATTCAAAAAAGCCCATATCCTATGCATCAACATGAAAGCTTCATGTTTAACCTCAACACTGAGGCCTCGCCTACGTTTGGACTTACCCGGAACTAACCATGGTAACCTAGACGGGAACAATGCAGGTGATCGCCCAACTCGGTTCAAGTCAGGTGTTGTGGCCCCTGTCTGCTGTTGAGACATACTCTCATGGATCCGGTAGTATCTACAAAAAGATCCATGTTGCTTGTTAATTAACTCAAAAATCGGATTGAGCCCAGCGCTCAGTCCATGATCCAGCTCAGCAAAACGCTTCTCTGCAGTCACTGATCCAGATTCTCCTCGGCTCGGTCGGGCTTTGCGCCCTTCTTTCTTCCCTTTCCCGGCTTGTCCTTGTCGGGGATGCTGTCTGTTGGTGGAGGCTGCGATTTTCCTTTCTTCTCTAGCTCGGCCATTGCTTTGAGGTATGAGGCAATTACCTCGAGCTCCTGGGGCTCGCCCCCAAACTGGGGTTTTGCCACAGGGTCTTGGAGCCCTGTCAGCAACCATGCCGTTCTCCAATCCCCATTGTCCAACGAGCATTGGTGAAGGGCCCTCAATAGTTGCGTCAACTCTAGGGCAGCTAGCTGATGCTTGTTCTTCAACATCAGCTGTAAGGTGTGGGATATTGCAAAGTGGATCCGCATCAAACTTCGGTGTTTTCCCCAACTGAGCCGCTTGCTGTAGTCCGTCAGCTGGTACGGCACATCGGCCGATACCCCCAGGAAAAGTTCCACCTCTTTGATGTATCTTCTCACATGCTTTGCAGGTTTTCGTCTCATGGCTTTGCGACCCTTCCTGTAAGCTTGCAAGGCTTTCCCTGCACCCTTCAGTCTTGTGGTGCCTTCCGAACTGCTTGATGAAAGATCTGAATCCTCCTCCGTGAGTTCGTCTTTGTCGCCATGATCCTTGTCCTTGCTTTTCTTCCCTTGCAGAGCCTTCAAAATCTCCAGCTGAACCAACGCGTTGAGAGAGCCCATTCCATCTTGACTTCCAGCACTGACTGTCTGCTTCAGCACTGACTCCAAGTGACTTGTTGCCCCCACAGTTTCCTTTTTCTTTGCCTTGTCCAGCATAGGATACCGACTCTTTTCCACCTTTTTCTGCCGCCTTGAATTGTCTCCAAGCATACCCTCGTCTGTCATGGAGCTTCTTGCTTTGCTCAGAAGTCTCAGGATGTGGTCCTCCTCCGAGTCTTCCGAAGATAGGTCCTCGCCACTTGAGTCCTTCATGGTCTCGAGATGTGCCTTCATTGTCTTTTTGTCCTGTCCCAGATCGTCCGATGCTGTTGCAAACTGGGCATCCTCGCTCTCCAGCACTTGCGATGCAGCAGTCACTATTGCCGCCGGATCCACTTCCAGAGAACGATGCGGAGCAAGACATGTTGGCCTCGTCCTACTGCTATCACCTTCCACTAACAAAAACTTGCAGCCCCTGACTACGAAAAAGGTCAGGTCTTTCCACTTCTCGTCTTCACCTTCCAGTTCAGCGTCAGTCACTCGCACTGCCAGTTTGAAACCACCTCGTTTCACTTCCAACAGAACTGCTTGACGCCAAGCCGGATCAAAATCCTCCAACTTGATATAGGTGGTGGAGCCCACCTTCACACTCATTCCCACCAGAAAACGGCGTCGGCGTGTATAGGATCCACACCTTGCCGCCGTGCTTCACGCAGGTATAACTCTTGCCCCTCCACGAGTGAGTTCACTCGTCTGAATCGCAGTCCAACAAAATGATATTGGTTTGCGGCCAGAATTGCACTGTAAGTTGATGAATCTGCACCAGCGTGAATGCCTTCCAGTCTCTCTTCCCCACGATACCTCGGCACCAACCACACTGTATAAAATCTTAATTCAACTCTGCCTGGACCCTGCGGGTACCTCCGGTGGAGCAGAGTTGAAAGATCCCTCAGAGCGTCGATCACTGGCCGTGGATATTGTCGAATCACCCACCCACTGCGTGAATTGGGGATGATCAGTCGTGCACCAGCCAAATTCAAACCAGTATCACTTGAACCAGCAGAAGAGGTGGCACTTTGGGATGGAGCCAGAGGAGGCCTAGGACTGATGGCTAAACGTTGAAGGACAATCTGAAGATTGTCAAGATCCGGATCCCTTGGCGACTCTTCCGCCTCAGGTTCAGGTTCCGACATTTACCTGTGTTTGAGCCCTGCAGCCGCCAGAGTGACATGCTGATCATATATTTACCATATCAACTGGTGATCGCCGGATTTCTTCCATCAAAAGTAGCTTTAGTTTGTCTCAACTGGAACAGATTTTTGGTTGGAGTGTCTTGTGACCTGTTGGCAACTTTGTTTGTTTGTTTGTTTGTTTGTTTGCCGTTTCCACCCCAAGTTCAAGGGCAAGATACAGGATATGGAGGAATGCCCAGGTTGTGACTTTGCCTCGGACAAATGTTTAGCAGCTTCCCTTTGGACAAATGATCGAAGGTTGGCTGTCCGGACGTTGGTCGTGGCGGAGGACGATAAGGTTTTGCAAGGCCAACCTGAGGTTGGACTTCGAAGGAATGTTGGCAGGTTTTATACATTCTGAGTCTAAACATGTTGTGTTGGCATCTTGAAATGCAAGATGCGTTTGGTGATATGGGGATATGTGGGGTCCGTATCAAACATGCAGAAACATGTTCGAATCAAATCCCCCGAAAAGGATGCCACTGAGTTCCCAACAACCTCGAAGTCAGACTCTTTCACGAGGGCTCCTTTCGGAAAATGCCTGACAGCAAGGCCAAAAACAACAACGGCCCCAACGCAGCAAAGCCTCTCCAAACCTCAAGGTGGTTGATGTTTTTTGATATGCATATCATCATAAACATCTAGAATTTATCAACATCTATAGACCATAACTGAAACGCGTACATGGACATATTACAGCATACATATCATTTGGCTGTCTATGGGAATTCAAAAACCAACGATTTCGGACCTGGCATCATGCGCATGCATCTTCAACCTCGGTGCATCTGATGATTCCAAGGTTGAAATTCATTGTAGAAAAGTTATCGAATAGACTGGATCAATACGTCATAAATCATGGAACTCAAATATTGAAATAGAACGGATGAATGAGGTACTACACACACAAACAATCTCATGATACGAGACATCCAAGCCCCCAACAGGGATTGCCGCTCTTCTTCAACAATTCTGGCTTGTTCAGCCTTCACATGATCCCATGTTTAAAAAAACAGTTTCCTGGCCAACCATTTGTTCAAGTGTTTGATCCACTCAGTTCCTTCACTTCTGACATCAGCCCGTTTCCCCCAGTTGCACCATTTCAATTTCCACTCTGGCTACCCAGAGTTGTTAAGAACGCGCCGCCTCTTCAGCTTTCATACGTTCCAATTCTTCTCTCTCCTTCTGTCGCTCAGCCTCATACTGCCTTCGACGTTCCTGTGCCACTGGGGGGAGGATTGAAACAACAGAAACATCATCCAACGAGTTTGGGCTGATACCATTGATGGTTCAAAAATCCGGCGATCACCAGTTGATATGGTAAATATCAAATATCCCGTTATTTACAGGGTTTTATACATCCGAGGTGGTTGTTTGGGATTTCTTCCATCCACCAGTAGCAACAAAGCTTGGCTGCTTGACTCTATGACTCCCATCTTTGAGAAAATTCCCCGCCTCCATCTGTCGATCCACATCACGACGATACTCCTGGAGTGAACGTTCCAAACGTTTTTCTTTCACATGCTCCCGAATTTCCAGTAACAAGCTTAGTGGTGTGGATTCAGGCTAGGATTGATTCATGGTATTTGAATGTTGATTCCATTTCATTTTTATGGCCTTTTGATTCGGAATCACCAAGCCCAAAATCTTCACTTAAAAATCAGGTGTCAACTCAAGAAAAACAAATAATTACAAAGGTTCTTTCCACTTCAGGAACCAATGCGAACTCACCATAACTCACCCTTTCAATGACGAATAACACGCAAGGCACCTGCATCTTGATACGTCGTTTCTGATCACTCACTTGGTTCAAGCGATTGTCCTGTCCAGTCGCTGGACAATCGATGAATCAAAAGGACAATGGAAACACTGCATAATATTGCATTACAAACAACTGTATCTAAACGATAGATCACTACAAACTATAAAAGATGATGACGCCCAGTTTTTGAGACCCAACCAACCAACCATCCACTCATTTTTGAGCCACATGCAAGAAAAAACTCCACAATTTTCATCACCTCTTCGTATCTGACCATTAGTTGCTGTCTTTCCTCTTGCTCCTGCCAGACTCGAGAGTTCATGGTTCATAAGCACCAAGATGATGTGACGGAACGACATTCAACAATCTTACTATTTAATTTAAGTAATAAGTAATAAGTCTATAATAGGTTACTCTAAGTGTCCGAGCCTTGGCAATTTCCGCCTTTCTTTTCACTTCTTGTCTTTCCAAATGTTCCTGCTCGCCAAGAAAAAAGCCAATTTGGTACCACCACAAGACACCCATCATGTCAGATTTGCTAATTCATAAGGTTCAAGTTGAAAGTTTCAGCTTTGAAGCATGTAACCTTTACCAAATCTTCGATTCGACGCCATCATTTTTGAGTTCCGAACCTTAGTATTCTTGGATGTAACAAACATTCAAGTCCTGGTATGCTTGTAGCATCTCCTGCTTGTCTTCCAGAATCTTCCTTGCCTGTAACAACAAGAAGCTTGACTCAAAAAAAGAAATAGGCAAAGAAAAAACCGTAAACCGTGTAAAATGAAAATACAAAATGATAAATGGCATAAATGGCCATGAAGGAAGCATTTTCGATACTTCACCATACCTCCAACTTTCATCATTTCAGGGCACGCTGAGATTTTCTTTAGGATTGGTGGATCGGTATTCGGTATTTGGTATTTCCCACCTTCATCAATTCCTTTCGCCTATCTTCCTCCTCCTTCTCTTCTCGCCAAAGATCCTGGCGGGTGATGTGCCAACCAAGTTTGGCATCTGGCAAAAAGTGAGGGAAATGGATTGCACCCGAAAATCATCCAACAAAAAACACAACATTCTATGATTCTCTCTTTATAGATTTCTTGTATCTTTTCTCTTTGTCTTGGAATCTTTTTTCTTCAAATGCCTACGGTACGTCATTCACCATCTTTTTGATACCATCTATCATCTACAAGTCTGTACCATCCAACAAGACGACCGAACTCACACCATTGGCACCTCACGGAGGCGTTCCAACTGTTGGGCCTCGCGATTCCTCTGATTTTGCTCTCGCAACATTTCCTGTGTGGAGCATCCATGGGATGGAAAGGGATGGATGGGATGATGACACACAAATGCACAGAAACCGTTACTAATTGAACAAAAATAAACAGGGGTTGTTAATTACTGTGCTACGGCAATATGTACAGTATATGATATGACGATAATACTATTTAATACATCAATATGTGAATTTCAAATTGATATGTAGATCGTGGCCTGTTGAACGCGAGCACGTTCAGCATCTTGGGCTGATTTCCTGCGGCACAAGGTACTGGAACTTTCAATGCGTTAATGTGACAGTGATCAGTTGTTAAAATGAAGTGGTATTGTACACAATTATATTATGTATCATTATGTGATATTCGACTTGTTTCATCTCGTTTCTACATCTGTCTCAACAAACACAAAATCCGTCTCAACAAACGCCAAATTCAAAATTGCCGTGGAAATTTGGGAATTGGATCAGGTAAGTATCAGACTCTCTTGCGAGCTGCTCTTCCCACGCTCGCTTCTGGCGAGCATATGCCTCTGAAAATCCAAGGTTTGATCACATGTTCACACAGCAACTGACTCCATGTGAATGAAACAGACTTGAGTCATGAACTATGTCATGCAAACGCTCAAACAAAAACCACCCCGATAGGCCCATGCATAGGCATGTTTATTGAAGAAGTTCTACTCGGTCAAAGATTTGTTTCTATTCAAATGCATCGAAATGCAACTGATGATAAGTGACACAACTGACAACTCAACTGCCTCTATGTTCTCCTCCTCCTGTGCCTCTTCAGGGTCCAAGAAAAGGTCAAGTGCACGTGTGGTGTGACCATGATCAACGCAGGCAAATCGGAAAATTGCATTGCGACCTGCCGTAGCTCATCCTCACGCCGTCTTCTTTCTTGTTCCTCGCGGTGCCTTGGAAATTCTTTTGGGAGAACCATGGCGCAGTGGTCGAAACGGTACTTGGTTGGTGTAACCTCTTCTAGCACGATGGAAATCTACCCTTGTTCGAACAGGAAATAACACACAAACATTGCAATAGCATGCATTTATGAATTGTGCATGTTTCTTTTATGATTACTGTACTTTTTTATTTGCAAATTAATTGATTTATCAAAAGTGCATTGCCCTGTGGTTTCGCACTGCGTCAGCATTTCCATGGCGTATTTCTTCTTTTCTTCCCTGCAAAGTCAAGCTCAAAGTGAGAAACTGAAGAAAGAATGAGGGGGGCCTGACCTTCCATAGTACTAGACAACACTATACAACATTGACAGTCCTTGCCCTTAACAGGCCTGACCTTAGTACTAGTCAGACCATAAAAACCTCATGGTGATCCTTTTTTTGGTAGGAAAAAGGAAGGCGCTCCTGTTGGGGTCTGTGACTCCGCCAACATGACCCACGACCCACCTTCGTGCAAATTCTCTTCTGTCCTCGTCTTGAACTTTCGCCATGACTTCCTGCGAGGGATTGTGGGTTCGTGATATGGCAGGGCAATTGCCCTTCATAGATTGGTGATTTGTGCAATGATTATACATAGATGTTGATTTGATCTTGTTGATGATAATGGGGGTATTCGAGCAAGGGCTTTTGATGGTCTGACTACAGATATGACATGAACTGAAATTACATATATGAATTGATACATCAATATCTAATATCTATTACTGCAGCAGCATAAATCTAATGCAATATGTGATCAACGTAGCTCACTAAAATAAAAGTCTCACAAAAGATAATAGGTAAATCTAAAACGGTCTCCCAAGTAAAGGTTAGGAATTTCCCACAAATAGATGTTTCAGATTCCAAAAAAATACACAGTAAACATCACTCACGGATACTCACAGCGGATTAACATCTTACCCCCCCTCTGGAGTTCCTCCACCAACATCTTGTCGTTCTGAAATTGCTGCCATGCCTCGGAGCCCGAAAACACCCATTTCTTAGCTGCACATAGACAGGGTTATAGGGTTACAACCCTTCATATTGGGTAACCTTATAACCCTGTCTATGTGCAGCTGTGCTTTTTGGACTAGTGGATTTCCCAACAGAATTCAAGAATGCATTTCATAATGTTCTAAGTAGCATGTTTCTTTAAATCCTGAACCACTGTATCATCCAGTCTTTTGTGACAGGAATAGATCTTAAACATTGAGCATGCCGACATCGTCTCGTTGGTTCTTATTTGCCAAAAGTTCCTGCGAGGCTTTTCACAAAGTGACCATCTGCTATTGGGAGCATGTGTCTGAGCACAGTTTTCGTGAAGCTGCAGATGAACTTCATCTATAGAATCTATAAGAGGAGGCTCTTCACCAAGGTATCTTCCAGTATAACTCGCGCAGAGAGTATGTTCCGCTTTCCGAAGACTCGTCTTTCTCTCAAGTCCAAGGTTTGCAAGAAATATGCTCCTGATTATCTTTTTGCAGTGCTTTCATCTTCAAGACCTGCCACTTTCGCACGGTGGGTAATTTTGGTTTCCATGGGAAGTCAAAGAGTTACAACCTTCTTGCATGCATAGATCATCAGCCATGAAGCAAGCCCTGTGATTCCACTAGCGACTTTTGTTTGAATTGATATGACATGACCAGAACTCATTTCGCTGAAGCCTTCTGCTGCATTTCCCGCAGGTCATTTTCCTCTGATGCCAAACGCAGCTCCTGTTGTCGGGGACTCACCGGGTCTCATCATGATATTGCAAATGGATTGCTGCAATGAAATATCTTAAAGATTTCCAAAACTACAAGATGTTTTTCTTTTGAGGAGAACAAATCCATGTCAAAGCTTTTGACATTCAATGATTCTGATGTTGCACAGCGAAGTCTAGGCAAATAGATCAAAACCCATGAGATTTACATAGATCAATCATCTAAAAAGATTTCACCCAGGTTTGTTGCACCTCGCGTTGTGCAGCCATCAAGGCCTCTTGCTGCATTTCACTGGCATCTCTCTCCTTCAGGGTTTTTCGCAAAGTACCCATTCGGTGATGCATCACTACGAAAGAAACGGAAGTGATGTGACGAATTGGCTCTCTTCACCTGCTTCTCCAGGAGCTGTTTGGCCCAAACCTGAGTGTGTCATGCAGTGTTTGAGATTTGTAAGAATTCTTACAATCATTACAGTACACATATTTACACCATCTGGAAAGTAAACGTTGCAATTGGTCAAAAATACGTTTAAAAAATGTAGAACATTCCTAAACCACCCAACCAACCACCAATCTTACGAGTCACCGTATCTCCACTCACCTTGCTGAAAACTGTACATTCCACAGAACAAATATGATTCCAAACAAAATTCACATAGGATCTAAGATGGACCTTTTCTGTGCCATCCTGTACCTTTTAAGGGCTGGTTAATGGGCTGGTTTAAAGATCTTAAAGGTGGAAATGTTGGTATCATGTCAGCATATCCCTCAACCGAAACGCTGCCTTGTTGACTTGGGCAGCATGGAGTTTCTCCTGTTTTCTTCAAATTTTGAGTGCAAATTTCTTTCACTCTCTTGTGATTCCTTTTGATCTCATTTTGATATTGGGATGATCCACTTCATGTTTTTAAGATATCAATCCCAAATCCTTCAGGACTCGCAGTTCATCTGATCCATCGATGACGCGTCGGCGAACCACTTCTTGTCTGGCCTGCGCAAGTGGATCGGAGAAATGTATTCATGGTTCACCATTCATTTTGGAAACAATCAAAGTATCTATTTGTCAGTAGTTTTTTGTGAAATTGCTCTTTCTTTGTCTTAAAACCTACCATATCAGAAAGTACAAATCTTATCAAATCATCAGACTGTACATAAACAGTGATGCCTTTAATGCCTAGCCTACTTTCAACTTGAATAAATGAGGATCCAAAAACGCCTCGAAACAACCTGCCAGGCAATATCATGAAATAACCTGTGAAATCATTTGCTAAAATTCTAGCTGTCAGTGAGTCAAATTCAAAATCCTCCGAAACTCTTCTTAAAAAAAAAAACAAGCTCAGGTACGTGATTCCTTTTGTTCACTGATAAAACTGCCAAAGAATGAACAAATCCAACAGAGCTTTCGCCTCCCGTGCTTTCTTCTTGCCCAGCTCTGTGGCCACTCGCCTGAGCAAAAAGCTGCTTGGTTCGGTTGTAGTTTGATGGTTCTTTGCAGCAAGATGGGGAAGAAATGAATATCAATATGGAAGAAATTGAGATAATTAATTGTATGTAATTAATACATGTTATACGATACATCGTAGAGTTGGAACAAGTGATTCGATTTTGCAAAAACTAGAAAAAAACATACATAACATTTATAGAACATCACTATCACTGAAATTCTAACATTACAGTAGTTGAAAAAACTACCCCTATTTCATAGTTCATGAGGTTTCTGTCCAGCTGACTGCGCTTAAGATCTGAACTCCTGAAACTCAGCGATCTGCTTCTTGTTCTCCTTCTCCTGGCAATGTCACGAGAAACCTGCTGTGGACCATTGGTCCTCTGATGATGATCATTCTCTCAGTACAAGATTGGTGTGGGGATGTCTCCAAATTGAGGGCTTCTAAATGGTTCAAGCATCCACTGATTTTATAGTGAATTCAATGACTTTGTTTTTGCGGCCCCAAAGCTTGAACTACAGTCATATGAATCAACTGACATGCACCTGCTCTGATCTTAGGAAGGTTTCACCGGCAAGGCGATCTTGCCTCCAAAACGAACGGACACACCAAAGCATTAAAAGTTCATCTCTTTAATGTGGATCCATTCGCTGGACCTAACTTCATCAAATTTTCGGGCTTTGCAAAAGTCAACATCCTCCTCTATCTTTTCCTACAAGAGAAAAATCTCACGTCTTGTCTCTTCACTTCCTTCACAGTATATAGCCCATAGATGCCGATAGCCAAAGTAGCGAAAAAGATGAAAACATGATGAAAACAAATCATAGCACGAAATCACCACTTGAACCTTTCCAAAGCTTCAGCTCGTTGGCGTCTCATCGCCTGAAAACGACTACCATGCTATGTCTTCGTTTCAGCCTAAAATTTCTCAGAAATCTGACATTTGAAGACATGCTGAAATGATCTGAAATGAATGTTGCAAAGTCGCAAAGTGGTTTTCCAGACTTTGCGCGCAAGGCGCAAGTTGACATCAGGTCTACACGATGGCGACAACCCTTTGCCATTCGGCAACGACTGCGTTGGTCGTCCACCGGCATGTGCCCCGGCAGAGATGATTTTGTACATACGCTGTACAACTTCAGGTTGGACTTGGCCATGGGAGGTTTTGGAGCAAATAACCATCCAATATGATCTCCTAAGATAGATGGATCTATGGAGACAGCAGAGTTTGTTCTGTATAGAAGTTTCTGGAGACTTCACATGTGTAGCTGATAGCCTAATAACCATTAATTGAAGAGTCCAAACTTGAAATATCAGATTTTCTCCTCTTATGGATATCTTTTCTGTCATCATCTTTTTCATCTATTTCTCAAGTTCCTTCTGGCTTTATACCCTCCAGGCCACGCCAAGAAAATGATGGAATGCGTTTCGGGGCGAATCACATTACAAACATCAAATAACGTCAGGGACGGATCTGCTTCCGCAAAGGATCAGCTTTGGCTCGGCGGAATCGGCATGTCTTCAACTTCTGCAACTTTAAGAATCCGAATCAGAGAATCAGAAACCATCTTGTCATCTGTTTTGATTTTTTTTCCGACATGAAGGTAAGAAGCATAAATTGCTAAGATGTTGACACCACTTCCATTCATTCAATCAATCATAAAGTCAAGAAGCATAGATTCGATCAAAGAAGTGCAGAGCAGACTTATATATACAATATATTTCATTCATTGGCTTGATTGACTACAGTAATTCAATGTAACTCGTATTTTTGACAATGACGAATAGAAGTTGAGAACTGCCAGGTCTAAGCAGGTCTGCAATCAGCAGAACTCAGTCATGGCACTTAAGATTGCCATCAGTAGTCGCGCAGAAGAATTGCGCAGGAAAAAAGCCAAAAAAAGATTCCTGCTGCTGATCCATTTCCAGAAGCAATAACCAATCGATTTCCATCCTTGATTCAGAATGCGAGTGCCAAGAGCGCATTGTTCTAGGCATGTGAGTTCTTTGGGATTGAAAGCTTCCACAAGGTAGCAAGGGCTATGTTAAAGTAGTGTGAGGTTTGACGATAAAGGAATAATTTTGACTATACTATCTGATCTCCTGATGTTTTTGACAGGACTTGTTCGTGTCCTCTGACAACCACAGCCATTCCGGGACAAGAATCTGTAGATCCTCCGCTTGTATCTTGGGACTGCTGCACGCAAAATGCCCAAGCTCCCATTGCACCCTGCAGTTCGCGGCTGGCGAACCGAAATTCACCATGACGTTTGCTGAAAAAATAACCCTTAATCAACACTGATGTGGGAAACCATAGCGCAACACCAATGTAAATCATGGAATCGATAAAACTAGGATAAAACTAGGTATGATCATTTATGATCTGGTTTGCTGGATGTCTTAACCATTAAATCATTAACAACAACGAGTTCCTTGGGTTTTTGTTTCCATCAACTGAATAGCAAGGAATTTCATGCCCACCTCCAAGCTCTCACGACAACCACTGGCCACAAGGCACCACCTAGTTGGAGATGTGATAAATGGAGTGTTACGGGTCATGACAAGGATGAGGATGATGAGGAGGAGGATGATGATGATGATGAGGAGGAGGAGGAGGATTGGGATGATGATGACAAAGAACCATGAATTTCTCTGAAGTACTCTTCATTGTCATTCCATGTCATTCCAATAATGGACGTAGCATTGTGGTCCGAGCAACGGAGGAGAAAGGCTCTTGTGATTTGCACATCCAAAACTGATGCCCTCGCCAGCCACACAGCTGCATCCACTCGGTGCTACATAACCAGCTTCTGGTGTCATAAACACCTGGTGAAACGAAAATCCGAAACGGAAGACATGCAGATCCGGATTCCGGATCCACCGATATTTTTCCGTCGTTTGTCGTTTGGAATTTTGTATGGTTTGTTCCCTTGGGGATCCAAGAGTCGGTGCCCGATCCGGACAACACTGCCATTGCATCCAGCTGTTCCTGGGGAACACTTGCCAGGTTTCGATCAGTTTCCATTGGATTTAGTGACAAGGGGAATTGGCAGCTGGGCGGTTCCGTTCGGGCTTTCAAGGTCCAAACTAACAAGCATACCAAATGAAACGCCATATGCCACTGTTGCAAATGATGGGTTCACAAAGACGATGATTGACTGCGCAAAGGAGTGTTGTGGAGATGTTCACCGGAGTTCACCGGGAATAGAAATCAAATGAAATGTCGCGAATCTCGATGTAAGTGTGGGAAATTTCATATGAATCATATTGAAACATGATTGAACTACGACAGTGGAATTTAAAAATATATCATATAATTTATAGTCAACAATAAACATATTCTGCAAACATTTTGAAAACCCCAGAAGAAAAAAAAACGTATCACAAGTATCAGTACAGTAGTAGAATGTTCATTCTTGAAAATATTCCAATGCCATGCTAAACACTAAATTCACCCAATCATATCACAGGTTTGAATGAACTTCCTGCACCTCGCCTTATCCATAGTCTTAGTCGCCTTTGCTTCCACACTAGCACCTTCTGCCTCGGGTTTATCACAATGGATCCCCTAAATCTTAGCCTAGGTAAAGTTGAGAATATGATGTTCAAATCATTGCTTGGCAAAGTTGACGCTTCATTCATTTTGTTCATTTGATTATATTGTCAAATATATATATATATACACGATTATACACGTATATATGTCAGTGTTTTTATGTTAAAGGTTCACCAATTTTTGAGTGTTTTTTAGATGAAATCAATGGTGAAGATTGGTGTTCCATCGAACTACTCTTCGAAAGCATGAACGATGTCAGATTGGCAAACATAGCAATCCATTGTCTCACAGCAGTTCCCCAAGTGACCATCATGGGTCGTAGCACTGTTGGCCACAAATAGCTTGGATTTGCCAATTTCGCCTCCACATCCTGCCAAAAAAGAACAGTTCGAACATGCTGACGGGGTAGCCTTCATTCTTTGTTACTGCATGGCAGCTAGTGGAAAGTGAGCCTATTATTCTTATACAGAAGCAAACGAAACAATCTTCATCAATCCTCTTGTTGGAGAAAACCTATTTTCCTTTGAACCATGATGAATGAGAGAGGGTTAAAATGCAGAAACAAAACAAATTGTTAAAGTAATTAGGAACGAAAGCTTACACTTCAACATCTCTTCACTTTGTTCAGAGTGATTAACCTTGAGATGTTCGTGTTCGCGTTCCAAACTATTTCAACTTGGGTGCCAGGATGACAATGTGTTAACATCTTAACTCACAAATGGAGACCTTTCCAATTCTTTACCTCACTTAGTTTGACACATTCATCTATACTCATCCTGTGATCCAAAGATACAGATCAAGCGCAACATCAGTTGGCACTTTGCTCTTTGTTAGCTTTTTTAGTAATAGATTCACAAAATCCTGCTGTGCGAATTGTTTCTATGGATTTATTCTTTGACTTCGCGTTCATCCTCTGCTTTTTTTGGGGGGGGCCTTTTGTTTCGTCGATTGGACAATGACAAAGAATGCATCAAATCATACAGGTCTACAAATTGACTTTCCAAGCACTTAAAGCTAAAATGCTAAACATGCATAAACATGCTTTTTCTACATGTCTGTTGTGGGGCCACTCAAATGGAAACCAATGGGATCAACAAATGGAGCTCCAAGATGATTCCTGGTACTTGGTATTTGGGAGTTTTGGTTCAAACCTTGGAAGGGTTCTTTCCCAATGAAGCGTTGAAAAAAACCGGGGAATTTTGGGCAGGTGGCTACCCCAACAGCAATTCCTGTCCAAAATTTGTCGAGCTCCTGTAGGGCTGCAGCTGCCGACACATCTCCGATCTGCTGTGCGCCTGTTACTATGAAGTCAACCTGTCAACAGACAGGATGCATGCAGTCTGGTGAGAATTGTGTTGTCCAAACGATTCGAACCAACAAAATGGATTGTTCAATAGATTAGACTGTTGATGATACTGGAAACCTGACACTTCATAGACATCAAAACATCGTGGATTCTTAAAATCGTGCTACAGTAAACGCACCATCCATGCATTCACGAAGTCTTGTCAATGTATGTTGGCAACATACTGTTGACATCTCAAGTCCTGTTTCAATTTTGCCTTTGATTATTTGACCTATCTGTCATCCAACAAAACGTCTACCAATCAAGGCCCAGTTGCAACGATAGATCCTTTGGTAATGGATCTCACCTCACTTTCGCGATTTTGGTAATGGACTTTTAGTAGGTGCTTCAGCTTCATGGAATGTCGAGGCGCAATTTGATCATGTTTCATCAATGTTAAGGTAACTGAAATCATCTGAAAGTATGAAAGAATGTCCCATGTAGCTGGCGAGGTGATATTCGGTGGGTGAAGACTTCGAGAAACAGTTGTAGGTACATAAGAGTGCTCAAGTGTTCCTTCCACACTATGATCGTTGTGGGTATAAAAAAATGTCATAAACTGGTATCCACTCTGTATCTATCATATTGTGCACAGGTTTGGTCGCTCAGTCGTTCTTTCTCGAAGGTCAAGAAGCACATCCATCATGACCCAAATCATATCTTAAAGTAGCTACAGTACTTGCTAGCACTATGCATTTGCCTCAAAGCCTAGAAAAAACCTGAGTTTCCAGGCCAAAATTCGATCTTTGGAAATTCCACCAGCAGCTGCCATCCCTTCTCGAAAGCCCTCGCGAAAGCTACCAACGTCTCTTGCCATGCTGTCAAAGTCTGAAGCAATGCGTAAGCGAACTTCCACCACATCACTGGTCAATGGCTGTGCTGGTTGTGTGGTGGCCACCACAGTGGTGGGTTGCACTGTGCTTGTGCTGGCTGTGGTGGTGGTGGTCGTCGTTGCGGGACTGGAGCTGGGTGAGCTTGGTGGACTTGGTGCAACACAGGCAGCTTGGCTACAACTTTCACTCTCCACAAAGGGTTGACATTCTCCACCACGTGATCGCATACGTGTGGCCATACCACAAGTAGATGTACAAGCACTCCACTGTTGCCAAACACCACAAGAGGCAGTTCCTGGCCCCGAACTGGGTGGACTTGTTGTAGTAGGACTTGTAGCAGGACTTTGGCTAACAGGACAAGCAGCTGCATTGCAGCTTTCAGACTCGGAGTTACCACCTGAACATTCCCCACTGCGTGATCTTGAACGAGTGCCTCCACCACAACTGACGCTGCATGTAGACCATTGACCCCAAGCTCCACAAGGGACAGGACAAGCATTTGAGTTGCAGGATTCGGAGTCGCTGAAAGAACCTGAGGTAACTTTTGGACATTCAAGAAAAATGTGTTTTGGGAATCTAAAAAGGAATTCAAACATATTAAAACTACTGTTCACGTTTCTTGGTCGGTTTGGTCTTGATACTGGTGTATAGGTCCGTTGATTGATGGATCTTCACTGATTCTTGGATCAGCCACGAAAAAAAAAACATGGTTTATCATGGTTTCAAAAGTTCTTTCGGAAAGCCCCATACTTTTCCCACCTGTACGAGATCGAGATCGAGTCCCACCACCACAGGTCACAGTACATGAATTCCACTGGTTCCAATCAGCACAAGCCTGTGGGCAACTCCCTTGGTTGCAAGATTCCGTTTCAGAATAAGGTGGACACTGACCACCTCGACTCCTTGCACGATTGCCTGTTCCACAAGTAACTGAGCAAGCACCCCAGGCACCTGAGTTTCAAAAAGTTTGATGAGAAATTTGGGCTTTGTATTTGGGGATGTATCACTCTGGAACATATCTTAAATATCTTTAGACCTAGGATGTGACTCTACATGACTCTATCATATTTTGTCTGATTTTTGTTCTGTTCATTCTCACTCACACTCAACAAATATCAACAGGTCCCGGATCTTAGGCACTCCAATTCTTTCAATTGAGGACCGTACCCCAAGTTCCACACACTACTGGTGGTGGTGAAGGTGGAGGTGGTGGTGGTGGTGGTGGTGGACTTGGCATAGGCATAGGCATAGGCATAGGTGCTGGCATTGATCCCCATCCCCATGCAGCATTCACTGCTGGAAATCCCATGAAAAAGTTCCCAAAATGGGCAAAGAAGATGCCCACCATAGCTGCAACCACTGCATTGTGAAATGTCATTGTCGCAGTGCAAACGGGGATTTCAGGAAGCAGCTTCTTTTCCCCCAGCACCCAAAAAAAAAGCGGTGCAGACTGAGCCGCAAAATAGGCAGAAGAAAGTCAAAAACATGGGAAATGCTGAGGACACTCAATGGTGGGTATACTTCTATCATCTCAAGCATTTTTTGATCATAAATCATTTAATTTTATATGAATACATACAGAGTCTCCAAAGACTCCCCTCGTTCATGCAAGTTCTCTAATTCCATTTTCATGTTGGATGCACCTTGAAACAAAACAAAATACTAAAATACTCTTTGGCCCTATCGTCCCCACATTGAGCTCACTCTTGCAACACTTGTGTACACCAGGCGAGTCACACTTTTTACTGACCTCCTCTAGGAACATGTTTGAAACATTAAGGATGATGGCCTCGACACGTGCATCGCACTCGGTGAAAGCCGCCTGTCGACTCTGCCTTAGGTCTCCAAGATGGTTGTTGTGACCTTGTGATTGCAATAAATCATGAACACTGTGCACATAGCATGCAGATGTCAGATGTAGCAACGTATTACCGGCGCATAATCATAATATGTATATAGTATATGAATCATCATGATAAATGATATCTATCTTAATAGTACTGTGTATCCAAAGTTAAAAATAAGAGATGGTCACAGAATGCACAAGGCCAAAAGGTGTTCAACTTGTGTTCATCTTACCAGGAAGCCTCAGAAATAGACTCCAATTTTTCTGAAAATGATATGGTTTACGTTCAACGCAAATCAACAAATATTGGGTCCCAGGTCTCAAGTGAAAAATGTATCTTCAAAAATCATCCTATGATGTTCTTGTTTATCCCATCTGACCCCGCTGAAAGTCATTGTTGTGATCAACGGCTGAGATTCCCTAACTCTTTGAGCATACCTTTCAGCTCATCACAGCGCTCCTACAAGGGACGATGATCATCATGGAAGATTCTTGCTGCTAGTTTTTGTTGGTCTTATCATTTGGGGGATGATGTTGGTTTTAAACTGTTGACCAGAATGGTTGACATTTGTTGGTGTTTCAACAATTCAGTCTATTCTCATTGTTGATTTTGGTTTATTGAATTTTGATCATCAAACTAGAGCAAACTCATACAAACTGCCATTGTCCATGATGGTCCAGAGGCAGAAAAACGTCAAATTTTGATGGTCGCTGATGCTTCGACTCAAAAGGCGCCTCGTTTCGGCGCTCTCGTACCAGCCGGTTTTCGTACATCCTGGGAAACATGTATCAACATGCTGTCATTTTTCAGTTTTTTTCAAGTCCATTAGGTCTCATTACCTTTATATACATCTGCAATATGTTGTCAATTTATCATCCCTTTCCAAAGTGTTTGCCAAACAAACTCCTTTACTCAATCTATATGGTCAATAAGCTGTCGCTGTTTCAACCTGTTTCTCTTTTCATGGAAACGGAACAAATGCGTCTTCCAAGCCTCCACTTCTGGGAAGACATGGCCATGGCGCTGCAAGACGCTTCGCAACGCAAAAATTTTGCTGTGTCCGTTGCTTTGTGGACAAGATGTATACTGTAGATCAATACTTGCTTTTTTTGGCTGAAATGCGATCTTTTCTCAAACAATTTTCACCCTAAAAACAAGCGGTGCAGATGTGAATGGTGTGGGGAATCTAGCTGAAAAAGTGATATAATGCGATACATGCCGCTGTTGGCATTGGTACCTTGAGAAAGCAGCTTTTCGTCTATGCTTTTTTCGAAACACCTGCATGAAAAAGACTGCGATCTCGATCTATTCACGTATAGATATATGATACCGTATCATCCGATGCTGTTCAATAAACATGGTGCATGCAAAATATAAAACATATTAAAACATAGTCACCCTCGCTTTATCAATTTAGCAAGATCTCTAGAGCCCATCCGCTTCCGACAACCTTTTTCTCCAGGTCATCGTTGTGGCGGCTGTGGGGCCTAGCAAAACTGCTCAATCTGATACACTCGAACTTGCAAACGTATAGATATATATATATATATGGGTGCGCGTTGCACGTTCCTC
>DF241644.1:47135-66020 GCA_000507305.1 Breviolum minutum Mf 1.05b.01 | reverse complement strand
CGATCCATACTATCCACGATCAAATTGATGATATCTCGTTGGTTCGATGCTCGTAGTTTGTATTGACTGTATACCTGCCTGTCAGCGTAAATACCAGACAAATGACGCATGTACTCATCTGCCCGTTGCGCGTGTGTATGCAAAGTTCGTGCAGTTTTGATGCCAGACTTTAGCCTATGACATACTGCACATTGAGCGTGGTTGGAGGCATGTCGAAACTTAATCTTCTTGCGCCACGAAGACATCCGCAACGTTCGAAAAAAAGTAGACGCAGAAGCTGCTGCACTCCCTTGCGCAAAGGCTTCAGCTTGATAAAGCCGGTAAAGGTCAGAGTAGGTCCTCACCGTTTGGATCTGCAAGTAAGACAAACAAAATAACACACCATATGAAAAAACATAAAGATCTAATAAAAGTACCACCAGTTTAAAAGAAAACCAAACTAAATGATTTTCAAGGTACCCAGGAGCAAGGTATCTTCTGGGAAGATCATCCGGATTTACGCCAATATGCATGCTGGCACTCACAGAATTGCTCATGAGTGCTTTGACCAATTTCTCCCGCCCTTCTTCCGTTGAAGCCAGTTGTTCTTTTGGGTCGAAGTGCATCCTTACAAGAAAACATGGCACTGTGTGCCCAACTAAGTACTTGTAGCAATCATCTCATTTAAGAGCTACTAAGTTGTCAAGCTAAGGCACTCATGAGGAAGTGTTTCAGCAATTCCCCAATAGGTCTTCTCCAGAAAAGCCAGGACTGATGATGTTGCCTTCCTACATGACGGGAATATCCTTGCATGTTTACGACCGGCATGCAAAAGAAAAACATACCTTTAACACATCTGTTTTTCAAAAACATACCTGCCTCTTTGTTTTATTTCATTACAAACAAGGATGAGAAGGCCAAGATTCCAAGACACCGCATATCCTGGCCTCGAAAGGCATGCTTGGTGCGTATCAAGCGATTGCGACCAATCCCCATCAGCTGCAAAAATGCATCTCTGCAAACATGTAGACCTGTAGTCAGTAGTGAGTATAAACATAGTAAAAACACCGAACTAGAAAACAAACCAATTCAAAAACTCTTGATGACACAACAAAGACACCTTGCATAAACCACTTCGATTTTGTCCGAACTGCAACAGATGATGATGATGACGATGACGGCTCGGATCCTCTACCACCATCCTCAGATTCGTCGGTACTGCTGTCCGTGTCGTTCTCATCCTCTTCCATTATCGAACCGTTGGCATTCTGAATGCTCCACAACCTAAGTTGGGAAGATAGAACCGTTAAATGCAAAAAGGGTTTTAGACTGACTAGCAACTAAGACTAACAATTAAGGCTAGCAACATGCTATCCTGGGCAGTCTTGGATACAGACCAGAATGCCACACACATAGCAGTGACCATTTTCAATGACAATTTCTTTTTGCAATTGGATTTGCAACAAGGCTTCTTCAAAGCCATTGATATTCGTTGAGGGTCTTTGCCACGGTGCTGGTAAGCTGTTTTGTTCTCACAACCTAAGATGAAGATTGAAAAACGATTCAATATAACCACCATTTTTGAATAGGAGGTTGATTAAAAAAAACATTTCCAAAAAAGAAGACCAGTGGCCTTCCACCTCCAGGGACTGAAGTTGGTTCCATGAAAGGTTCCGAATAGCAGGCATAGATGGAACATGTTTGCACATCCTGTGCTTGCTGCAGGTGGTGCTACTTGATTCGTCACCACTATCGCTGGAAGAAGCTTCGCCGCCACTGGATGTAGATGAAGAAGCCAGAACAACCCGTTTCATGGCTGCTCGTCCGCAAACAGGATGAAAGAACGTTTAAGAAATCTTTGGAACAGATCTTGTTCATGTATGGATTGATCTTTCATCTTGTTCATATGGATTGAATTTGGATGGAGCTCATTCAATGCAAAAACATGTTATTTGTTGTCATTTCATTTTGTCGCATTGAAGTTGTGAAGAAACAGAAATCGTTTGCCTTTATTTTAAGTTACTTATACTATGTACTGTATGAAAATGGTCTTTGCCATGCTCTTTGAAAATCCACCTGGGCCCCCTGCGTACACCGAAAGTCAAATTTATAAAACAACCTTCTTGGCAACTAAATCAGATTGACAGCAGCAGAAGGGCAGCCACTTCCTTTCCTCCACAAAGCACTCATATTGTCATCGGTCCATTGATGTGCCAGCGTTCTTGTTCCACTGCGGCGCCGAGATGCATGAGAAAGCACAAATCCAAGCTGCACACGCTGCCCTGCAATTCACCGCATTGCCCGCCAACGACTCAATCTCCTCAGTTTATGAAAACAAAAACGGCTTGCTACCTACTATGATTTTTGGGAATTCAAAAACCCACCCAAAATTGACTAGGTAGCCAAGGGTCAGCTTCAGTGAGGTTGCTGAGGTCCAACTTGCCCAGCGGAAATGTTTGGAAGAGCAGCTTCTCCACAGCTGCAGGGAACAATGAACACATGACAATGAACAACATATTTTTTCAAATCTTAAAAACAAGTCCCGAGTCCGTGTGTTTTTTTGACCTGCCAGCCTGTCAGGCATCGGTCATGGGTCATTGAAAAGAATTCACCTCATGCAACACGTTGTGGGATATAAACATTTGACACATAATAAACGCAGAAAAGAAAACGAGAAAATCAGAAAAATAAATAAAACTTATTAAAGGATATCGAGTTGCCTTTTGGGGTGATGCATGGCATATGGTGGGTGTAGCCCATCCTGTCCAAACTCTGAATCCACGTCTCCTGTTACGAAGCTTGGTGATGGCCAATGCCTTGGCTGTTGCAGAAGGCTTCTTGGCCTTTCCAAGAAAAGGATCTCAACAAAAAGAACTAAATCAAAATAAATGATAAATAATAAGATGCACAAGTTGCATGTCGCTGCCGAAAATTTCGGACACTTTCGAAGAAACCAACATCGACAAGTGAAGCTGCTCCTTGAGGGTCAACTCCATATTTGTGCATCAACTTCCAGTGTTGAAGTGGCCACCGAGGTTTCTTGAACTTTGGCCTCAAGTTGTTTCTTCAATATGAAAAATAAAAGGTACATGGTCAAATGGTTCCTTCAAAAGGTGATTGTTTGATCTGTCAAGTCACTTGGACACCATATCCCAGACAACTCTTTGATCCTGCCCATGATTTTTGCGCCGGTTCAGCTTTGAGGCATCAGATCGCTTGACTTCTTCGTGATCTTTGGGAAACATAAAGAGGCGCCTTGGCAATGATGAAGAAGCCACTCACATGCAAACCCTTCAGAAATTTTCAATGATTATAACCAATTTCAATTTGCAATGATGACTATACAAACTGTAAAAAGCGAGTCTTGCTTCATAAGTAGATCAAGAGACGGGTCTGGAGAAGGTTCAGACCCCCGTACCATCACCATCAATGTGTTCAGCAGAGCCCTTGTCAATCCAACATGTGACTTGATCTCAGGACGAACAACATCCTTCCTCACTATGACCACGTAGACACGACGCCGCTTGGTAGCATCCCCCAGCAGATACGGGTCCACTATGAATTTTGCGACCAAGTAGTTGTACTTCTCCAATTTTTTCAAGGACTTCCAGACCTGTTCTTTGATTTGGGGCACTGTTTTTCAATCTTACATTTACCATCCTTTACAAATAAAAAGCTATACTTGAAAACATCCTGAAAACCAAAGGACACCAAAATAACAACTTCCAATGATCAAGACGGGTCTCTTTCTTCCACACCCTCAAAATTCCAACTACATTCTCCAGCAATGCCAACGCTGGTCGAGTCTTTGCTATGGAAGCTAGGACCCAGAAGAAGACCTTGGCCCTGGGGTCAAGAAGGAACCGTGTGCCGTTATGTAGTTGGCTAAACCTCAGATTCATCAGGATGCCGATTCCCCAAGTTGAACTATAAGAATACTTTTTAAAATCAAATTTTAACATCATAAATCAACATGATAAATAGTCGTGCAAGGCACGGCTGGCAAGGAAATCCTGCGCAATAGGTGTTTGTCAGGTCCTTCAAGTCATCCAAATCGCGATCTTCAATGCCATCGAAGATCCTAAAGGAACAAGTAGGGCAGCCAGGGGTAACCTACACCCCAGGCAGAAAATGACAAATAGCTTAAAACATTAAGTTGTATGTTGCCAAGAAACCTGAATGGACTCAAGTTTGCCAGATTGAACTTCAGTGGTGCGACTGCGTTGTCACACCTTGGGGTGGGAAGACATATCCATTTGATGTTCAAAAGACATGGCATTTAAGAAAGTAACCTATCAAATCATTCCCCATCCAAAATAAAAATGATTCTAATCCAACACAAGTGTGCGAGCTAATCAATTTGGCATTGTCAGGGAAGAGCTCATGTAGTGCCCACCAGAAACCATCGCAGCCACTGCAGTCTGACATCAGCTGAGGTGGGACTCTAAGAGCACTGAAGAATCCTTCCATTCCTTTGATGATAGAAGATTAAACTGAAGATTAAAGAAAAGAAACGGCAGAAAGCATCAACATAGAAATTAGACAAATAGAAAACTTTATTAAATGACTAGTGACCTGCACTCGCCACCAAATCACGGCACCAGCCACCTTCCAGATAGCTTTTCTGCTCATTTGTGAGATTGAGGCGAGCTGGGCGGTGCTTCACAGTCCTCGATGCAATTGGAAAAAAAGATGTGCTGGCAAATGGCCGGGTAAGGAACATTATTTGGAGCCCAAAGAAAGAAAACGGAACAAATATTAATAAAGATTGAGAATCATACCCTTGCGAGCCATACGCAAAGGCTGAACCAGGGATTCACAGCTTCCAGAATCACTGCTGCTGTAGTCATCATATCCTTAGTTGCCAAATAATCCAAATAAAGGGGCACATTACCACGGTGTACTAATTGATGTTCGAACAAATCAAAAATAGTTGTTAAGATTTCCCAGCCAAGCAACCGCTAGAGGAAGAATAATAGGACATGCTCTCATCCCAGCTCGAGGTGCTATCCATTGCGGTAGGGTGGGTCGTGAGCTTTATAGCTAGGTGGGTTGCCCTGAAAATGATATTGAAGTTGTCTTGTTTTCCAGTGTCACTATGATTGGTGATATTGAAATTGTTTCCCACCTCGAGCCCAGAAGTTCCACCTTCATCTTTCAAATTGGTCCAACATTGTCAAGTCTTGGTTGCAAATGGTAAAAGTCCCACTTTAAGTGGCACAGCCATCTATATAATCTATATAATCTCATGTAAAACGCCAAAACATCAACCATCCACCCCCCTTGACTATATGACTGTATATCTTTCATCCTGTTTCCCATGGAACATTCAATACCTTACAGTATCATCATCATCATCATCATCATCATCATCATCATCATCATCATCATCATCATCATCATCATCATCATCATCATCATCAATTATTTTCCTATGCCCTTTGTGTTTATATCCATGAAATTCTCGGTCTCGCCAGTGTTTTTTCGTCATTCCAAAGCTCCGACAGATATGAGTTGTTGTGGACTCAGTCCATCAGATGGAAAAATCATGTGAAAACCATCACCTCCCTCACCCACGCAAACACACAACAAGAAAAAAAAACGTCAAGACCTGAGCAACATTCGCGGTAAGTGGACCCAAGGGCCCAAGGAATCGGTGAATCCATCAACTTCCATCATGTAGAGATTTCTGGGGCTACTTACCCTGGAATTGGGGTTACTTACCCTGAAGGTTACGTACCTGCAAAAGAGGAAAAAACATCACATTCAATCACTATACTAGTCGGTGGTTGAACCACCCAATTGAAAAAATGTTAGTCAAATTGCATCATTCCCCTAGGTAAGGATGAAAATTTAAAAATACCAAAGCAAATCATGAACCCCCCCCAAAAAAAAATCCTCAAAAATCTCTCTGAAACAAAAACTTGAAAACAAAAACAAAAAAAAATGCCAAGCTTCATATCAGGACGTCCCAAATAGTTCACTAGTAGCTGATGTGACACCTCCGACATGAAAATTTCATTCTTCGAATTTGAACGTGCCGAAGTCTTCTCCCTCTGGCGACCTGGCAGCCAGCCATTTTTCGGAGAAACTTGGCCAAGACAACTGGAGATCCATGGGGGGTCAATTCACCTTTTGCACTAGAATTGCAGAAACAATATGAAACAATATGGCTAATATGGCATTGTACTTTGGAAAACTTCAAGTGATAAGAAGGTTGTTGAAAGTCAAGAAAAGATTGGCAATTCTTGAAGAATATCTTCACTTCAGAGTGTGGTGATGGAAAGAGGTCAAGGGGGGTGCGTAAAAGGATGCACAAGCAAACCCCTATGCGGACTTTAAGTGACACTGTTTTATGTCTTTCCGTTTGATGGATCAAACCTTTTTTTAGGGACTGGGGGTATGCTAAGAGGCCAAGAAATGATCAAAAACACTTGTTCCACATCGTAACAATGACAACCTGACCCTGTGTCAACCTGCTCAAAAGCACGTTGAGAGAAGCTGCTCATACAACTCTATTTTTTTTCCTGGGCATTTGGCTTTTCATACGGTTTCAGGGAACCAAAATTTTCTTGTCAAGCAGCTTTGGTACGGCTTCCATATTGGTATGGCTCATTGGAAACACCGAAACGCCAAAAAAAAAATCTTCGGCCAAATCGGAGAAAATTCTGGCTGATTTCAACCGGCAAACCGGCTGAACAACAAATACTTGTGAAGGTTGGGGTCCCCTTCATAGGTTGTTGCAGAAGTCTCTGTCTTATCGATTTTGTGCAAGGCCTTCAGTTTCGAATTGGATCCACATGAGAAATGAATACAAGTGAGCAATGGAAAAAAACCTGGTTGTTTGGGGTATATAGGGGGTATATACTACCCAGTTAGGGATCTATATAGGGATTATCAAAAAAAAAATCAGCCAATGTAAGGATCTCTATTAACCAAACAGTATAATGGATGCGTGGCTCAAGTGACTTCAACTCATTCAGCGCAGACATAGCACCTGTGGAAATGGAAAATGATCCTTTCCTTTTGGGATGCCATCTTTGCAGGTCCTATGTTACTTTGAGGGATAGAGTATATAGTACTTATAACTTGTAATGGCGAATCCTATATGCATCTGGTATAATCCATTATTTTCCTGCAAATCACCAGGCTTTTCGTCACTTCCCACGGACTTTTTGTTCGTTCCTCGCCTCGGCGCAGGAGATCATGATACCTTGCAGCAAAACGTTGAGCACCTCGAGGCTCGAGGTGATGATGCCATGAATCATCCTGGTTGTAAAAAATAGGGATCCTGGGTTCTAGTGGTTTTTTGAAATCATCCCGAAATATACCTGGGTAGGATTTTTTACCCCCACCCCCCAAAAAAAAACTAAACAACCACGTTGTGGCTTTTTTTCATTGCTCAGTTGTAGACTTTGGGGAGATGGAGTATAATCTTGCCATGTGTCGTGTTCCTCATCATGGGAAAAAACATGTGGTATATAATAGTTAAATATTCTATGTAAAGCCAACCGGTACCTCTGAGTGTCATCCTGAGCGATGAACAATTCATTAAGCCGGAGCAATAGTCATGTAAGGCGGCTAAAACAAAGCCAGTGGAATTTCCACCCAAAAGGCATCGATTCTGATTCCGCAATTATGGAAATCAGTTGCCATACTAAGATTGTCACACGGCGAGCTGGAAATCTCTCGTTTTCAGCATGAAAAAAAAACATCTTCAAAAGTTCAAGGTGTGCTCTTCAGATCCAAGAATTGAAGATTGTTACTTCTGCTTGTTGTGCCGGCAAGTTGTATTCCTAAAGAACCAAATAACAAAAGATTGAATTTCCAAACGCAAGCGCCTGGAAAGGTGCATCATTGAATCCTGAGATTTTTGTTTCCCCATTGGTAGCCACTCCCAACCACCTGGCATTTTGCCAAAAGGACCTTTCGCTATTCACTAATATCTTTAGTTAAAAACACACACACACACACATGGTTGTTTCCTATCAACAATGACTCTATACGTACCCTTTTGGAACCCTCTTTGTTGGGGAGTGATTTTTTGTCAACGAAATAATCATCGAAACCAAGGGACTTTCTTTTCCATCCTTGGAAGGGGCGGAACCACTCAGATGGGGGAAGGGTTGAAATCCTTGGATTTTCCCCCCGGAATTCGTGAAGGCGGGGCCCAAGAATCCCCAATTAAATCCTGATACCTTCATTTCAGTTGAGCCTAACACATGGGGAACTCCATGAGTCATATCCTGGTTGTGATTTTTTTTCGGCTCCTGGATTGATATATTGATGGTTTATGACATGATCCCCACATAACTAGGTAGTCCCTGTCCCTCTATATCCTAAACAACCAGGTGTTTTTTTGTTCATTGCTCAGTTGTCAGTTGTAAATGGGTGCAGATAAAATCCACGTAATAGTTACCTCTTCAGGGGGCTGGCCCCATGCTATACTCTAAAATCTGGAGACCTTGATCAAAGCATCAACATATTGATCTGCAGATGGCTTCCTGCAAGTATAATTAGTTGGGAAATGGCATGTTCAATCCTAACCAGGATGATAATTCTAACCGTGATGATTCACCAGTTCCTAGTCAACAATTTCCATTAGGAATTCTATTTCCGATGATGATCTGAAATACTAACTTAGAACATGTAAGCTAACCATGATGATTCACCAGGCTGAGACCAAAGGTAAGAAATTGATCACCACTGTTGTGAAAGCATGTCACGGGCATTCCATGTGTCAGAACGTATCAGAAACAACTGGTTGGTGGTTTCAACCCATCTGAAAGATATGCTCGTCAAATCATTTCCCCAAAACAGGGATGAACATGAAAAATATTTGAAACCACCACCTAGACAACTATACTCTAGTGGATTGTTCGCAAAGTTCTAGATCCACTCTTTCTGACACCACCAAATCTGTTCCATTTCTGTTCAATGTCTGCAAAAAAAAACATGCGGCTCAGATTCTGAGTCATGGATAGTAACAAGGAAGGGACCCCGGGAACCTGGAATGCCAAGGAAATCCACTATGAGTGAAAATTTCTCTTGAGACGATTTTGAAGGAATTTTCCCTACTGTTCTAAGGGGTGAGGTTTTTTGTCTCGACCTGATGTTTGCATGAAAAATCAGCCCGCCCGTGATTTTTTTCGTTCAACCCAGCATCCTCTCTCATCAGTTCGTCTGCAATGTGTTGTGCCAACGGTATCAGGGCTGAAGACAATTCTTCCAGAATAGGGGAAACCTCTGCGAGGTTTCCGGCGTCAAAAGCGATTTTTCCTTTCGAAACCTTTCGAGCTAAAAACAGCAACAACTCCGAAACAAACGGTTGAGGGTTTTCCATGGGCGAACTTCAGATTTCCAGTTCCAAAATGCCAACCAACCCTGCCAGGACGTAACTTAGCAAAGCCTTGAAATGGAGAAGATTGTTTAACCGGCTCCTTGTAACATCTTTCGCCTTTCAAACATGATCAAATATGCAAGTGCAACATGCAACCTCACCAATCGTCATCGACCTTCTTCACAATAAGAGCTGCATTGCTGCAATGAAAATCTAAATAGTCTATTCCTGCTATTTGAGGTTCAGATTGATAACCAGGGAGCCCAATTTTTAACTCCTTGACTTTATGAAAATTGGAGGATTTGTTCTTTCCCCTTCAACCACCATCAAACCACCTATAGATAAACCTTTCCGGAAGAGCATGTCATACTTCATACAAAAAAATACTAACCAACTAAACAACTAACCTACTACCCAACTAACCAACAACATCAACGACATACCAAGATCCGAACTGTTGAAGTAGCCCAATGCGCCAATTTGTGAAAAGCTCGACAAAGTTGTTGCAGTTGCAAGGCTTTATCTGCAGGACCTATAAAACGATGGGGGGGTCCCGGTTGACTGGGAATTGTTGAGAACCCCCGCATTTTTAGGGTTGCACGTGGTATTGCAAGGCTGTGCTCCAGAAATAAATGGGGTGAAAAAATTACACCCCATTAACAGTAAAAGTAGAGGTTTCGCAGAACTCTCCAAAGGTTAAAGTAGAACCCATACCATAAATGTATGGTATATTTACCTACATTTACCATAATTTACCATACAAATCAACCAAATGTAGGTAAATATACCATACATGGATCCTATGGGGAAGGGCCATGATTTTCAGCGATACTTACCTTGCAGCTTTCGAAGACCTTTGAAGCTGATAATGGTTGATTTTGAGATGTTGAATCTCCGGGTTTTTGCTGAGGAATCCCTTTTTTCACCCAAGGCCCAAGGTGAAGGTAAACCAAGGAATCTGATGCATCAGCATCAGCATGTCATGATCATAATGTATACACCAACCGAAGATACAACAACCCTCTCTAGATATATATACGCCAACAAACATTTTTAAGAGAGGTGCGTAATCTCATCATCAATCAACCGGTGTGGCCGGATCTCCCCAAAACCAAACCCTAATCATCCCATCACGGACCCTATCACCACAGGCGAGGCCTTGAGTTTCCTTGATACTGTAGCCTCGACTTCTCAAAAAGGCTGCAGCCGCATGTTCCAAGGCCAACTCATCCTGTTGGTCTCCGTTGATTCCGGGACCGTTCAATCGGGAGAAAGGTAACAAGTTGAACGCTGATCCAAAGGAAAATGATGCTCCGATGGTTGTTCAAGAACCAACAGAAATCAGCCAAAAAAAAATCCTGAAATGGCTTGGGGTGAACTTGATAAGTTCCAATGATGTTCAAAAGGAAACTCCTTTTTTTCCATATATATAAGTCCATTTTGATATTCAACAAATGTTTCTTTTGGGGAGGTGTATTCCTCCACCAACCAGTTGGCCAGCAAACAATCAGATGATTTTTCCGCTTCCGCTTCTGCCTCCGGCTCCTCCTGAGTCTCCAAGAGGTGTTCACCTTGATTCTGCCCACTTCAGTGGATTCTGTACCAGGAATTTTTACCCTCCTTGAAACTAACAGTTCGCACCTGAAAATACACCCCTGGAGTCGAAAAGGAGATTCCGGCATTGGAAACCCATCATTTTTTAGGTGCGAAAATGTGAGTTTCAGGGAGAAGCTAACCACCTTACACCTGGCCACTGGCCACCACTGGTGGCCCCACCTTGGCTTCCCGGTGGAACGATGAATTAGAGGTTGGGAATGTTGGGAATGAGCCATGTCACTTGGGGCATCGAAATGTCTTTAAAAAAACCAGCAAGTGGATGTTCATTTCCACCTGGATGTTCAAAAGCTAAAAATGTTTTTTACAGTATGGATACCAAATGGGTTTCCCAAGCACTAACCACCAGGTTCCATGTAAGGTCAAAACATCTATTCCTTACTGTGAGCCATGTTTTGACTAGCTTTCATTTGGAAAGTGGATGACATTGATGTTTAGTTTGTGGATTCCCATGTTAAAATGTTAAACTAAACTATAGTTGTTTTCCTTGTTCATCATCCATTTCTCTCATACAATGCAAAGACATCAAGGACACCTGGCAAAAACAACAATGATGGATTCAACTAACATAGAATCCATAGTTTTCAGCTTCCATGTGTATAAAAGTTCCTTCAAATTCTACATTGGATTCTATGTTAGGTGCATCTTGCGGCTTGGGGAAGGCGTTTGACTTTCTTTGTCAAGATCAATATCAAAAAAAGTTGCAGGTAGATTCCATTCCCCACAACCACTCTCGTAAACGCATGTTAAAATTCGGGAGTGTACATTGGAAAGCTAGAACATGCACAAACGAATGAAGACACCACCACCACCACCACCACCACCACCACCACCACCACCACCACCACCAGCAACCGCCTTGAACACCAAAAGGCGAGCTTGTAGACTTTTGAAATGGATTTGTCAATAATTACGTCAAAGCAAAGTCTTTTTAGATCACCAAAAGTACAGAAATCATTGGCCCTTTTCTGATATGCATCATCTACCATCCTTTTCTTTACATTTCCCTGTGTATCCCCATATAGTTTTTCAATAGTTGTCCCATCTTGACGTTCACTTCGTTTCGCCATCTTCAAACGCCAAGCATAAACAAGAATCGGATCCGTCCATGCAAACTAAAAACCCAACCTTTCGGGGGAAGTTGCAGGGCATGTCATGATGTAGTTGATGGTTTCCAGTTCCAACCATACATACCCCCCATTCAAAAAACAACACCACGTATGTTGAAACCAATAATTCTTCCTCCAACAAAATGGGGTATGCAACACCTTTTTTCGATCAACTGAATCATTTCTGAATGTCAAACAAAACACCTTCATTTGTATCCCGGAATCCATGCCCTCCCTGAAAACTACCAGTTCGTCCCTGATAAAATAGGTCGGTCTTCCCAAAAGTTTCAAAGTCATCTTGATTTCAACCGCAGTGTTTCAAGTTCCATGTTAAACTTTGGGAGGGTTTCACCCAAATACGAGGTGTTCACAAAGAAGTGTGTTTGTTTCAAACGTCCCTCATTTTCCCAGATCCATCATTTGAGGTTAGCGACTGAGTCCCATAGGAGGTCCGGAACCCGCAGGTGAGGCAACATCAGCCACATCTGGAGCTTCAGCCCTGCGGATTGATTGATGGTGGGAGAAACTCGTGACTTCACAAACAAAATCAAACGACAGTGGATTTGGGTGTTTCCAAAAATAGTGGGTTTCCCCCCCAATCATCCATTTTCATAAGGCTTTTCCATTACTTTCACCATCCATTTTGGGGTACCCATATTGTTGGAAACCACCCATTTCAAAGTTTACCCAAAATATGAACAAAATCAATGATTTCACAATGTTAAGGAAATACTTTGGGGAGCGGTTCCGTGGGGGTAGGAAGTCCCTTGAGATTGGGGTTGCTTTGAAAGTTACTTTCCGCAGGTGATAACTGAGCAGAAATCTGATTTACCTCTTCTGGAACGTAATTGGATCTTAGACATTGCGTGCATAAACTTCAAGACTTCAAAACATTACAAAAAGAAGTTGCATGCACACTCCCTGAAACTAACATAGCCTTTGAAAAATGCTGATTGGTAGACTACTTTCCTTTTTGGGAAGGCGTATTTTTAGAGGCTATTGGTTTTAGGGAGGGTAGCACCTGTAGCATGACGACATTTTATGGAATCTTTTCTTTTGTTCTTCTCTGCTGGCAATTCTTGCGGCCAAAAACTACCTCTCATTTATTGCTTAATATTTCTTGGCCCGTCTCAGAGAGTAGCAGCCATGTTACTGGGCATGACCGATCAAAGGGAAGATCATGAGAAACGAAGCTGAGCAAAACTGAAGTCGCAACGCAAAATCATCATCTTCTATCTCGTAATATCTGACCATTTGCATCGTTTTGTTCAGCTTGTTACAAGAAATATGAATACATAATCAAAATATTGCATAATTGTGTAACTGTAAATGTCTTTCATCAAATACCAAAAACATCTTCCTGTCTCCACCTACAAAGGTGGCTGGCTCCACACTGCACCATGCTGCGGAGAAACTTGCGATGACCTCCCCACTTCCCCCCTCGATAAAACGGACCCTCACCTTCCCCGTTCGTCATCCGAATCCACGACAATCTGACTCTTTCGCTTCTCTTCCTTCACCGCGACGTGGCCATGTTTTTTTTAAAGGGGGCCTCACGATTCAAACTAATAAACTCAGAAACAACAAACTCCCACGAGTTTAACAACTTCAAGCTTTGCAAAAAAAACGACTTGAAATTGAAAGTGTTTGTGTTTTTTCGTGAATTTGAGCTTTGAAAATCCACCAAAAAACATCAGAAAATTGATGTTTCAGGGGGTTCTAAAAGAGGAAATATGGTGAGGATTTCCTTCAAGGGAGTGATCCGGTGGTGAAAATGACAGGTTGGGTGAGGTATGGTGAAGGTTGAAGTCTTACCCTTCAAAAAAATGCCAGCTGGAAAAAGAAAAGGTTCATAAAAACACGTGAATCATCATATGGGGGTTTCCTAAAATGGTGGGTTTCCCCAACAACCATGGGTGTTCCTACTAAAAATGATCATTTTTGGGTGTTTTGGGCGTTTTGGGGGTACCACCATTTAAGGAAACATCCATATCTACTGGCCATGAACACGGAATCTTAAAATCTGAATTTTCCTGGTCACTGGCATCCGAAGTTGCACAGAAAAGGGCGCCCCTGGTATCATGGAGTTCGGATCTCAAGTTCATACATCCAAAAAGTATGTTTTTGGAGAAGTCGGGTGTTAAGTGTTTTTAGCGACCCCTCCGAAACGATTTTTGCCTATCAACAAATCAGGGTGATACCTTACCACCACCCGCTCGCCTTGGGGGACATCTCCCCTGGCACTCTGCGCAACAATGTTGTCGCAGCCATGAGGCCATCGAATCGCGTTTCGAGATGTTTGTGACTTTCCACTGATCGCCGGCCTGGCCTTAAGGGCTTGTTATATTACCCCCCAGGAAATTAACATATTGACTTTGGGAAAAGGAAAATCATCTTCAAATATGCCTTATCAGGGGGATATGTTAGTTCCCTGGAGGGTAACTATTGGTTTCCCTTAAGACCTTAAGTAGACCCTTATTGGGATAGGTTGACTGTCCCCATAAACCAAACGAAAGGAGTTGATTGACATAAAATGATCATATCTTGAGGGCACTTACTTGAATTCCCCCAAGAAAACCCAAAGATTGTCGCAGCTTCATTGTTCCTTCATACATGGGAAATCGACAACAACAACAACAACAACAACAACGATTGCAATCCTGGTGAAAATCGAGACTGTGGATATAATCCTGAATTCGAGTTTGAGGTTTTCATTGCTGTAAGTAGTTCGGGATACATTGATATAAATATAATCATTGTCAGCGTATCTGGTCAATTTAAAGGCCCACAATCCAGCACCTTCCAAGGGGTGCCAATTAAACCCTAAGGGATGGTTAATTGACACCTTTAGGCATCATTTGGTACCGTACCCTTTGGAAGGTCCAGGATATGATTTGTGTAATTCACTAAGCTTACTTTGTTCAAGCCAATTTGGGAGGACGAAATTGTGCAAAAAACGCCACATTTTTGGGGGCGGGGTAGTAGAATGTGCAGACCATCATATGGGGTCTTCGTTCAAAATTCGTGGGCTGTCTATTTTTAAAAAACCAAAACTTGACTTGAGTGCACTTGACATGTATTTCTGCAAACTGTTGCTGCATATCATTAAAACTGACCTGCCAAAAAGACTTTGTAAGCCATGAGTCAAAAGCTTTGACGCTCGAAATGGCTCAACGGCACACAACACCCTTGGACATCAAGTGGGTCGGTATCTCTGGTTTGGTGCTACCCGTGTGACGTGTGATGGCCCGCAGCTCCTGGAAAAGCCTTTCCTCGTTAAGCGCGAATCAGATCTCTTCAGCTCGTAAAACATGCTAATCCTGGTGCCAAGGCTGCTCTGGCACACATCATCTGATGATGGAAGATTCCCTTGCAAAAATTTGCGAGTTGTGAACCTCGCCAAGGGAGATACCTGAGACACCTATTTTTTTCTGTTTGGTTGTAGGTGTAATTATGGATGTAAATAATACCATTGTCATTTGACTGTCATGGGATACTTCGACCTATAGTCAAATTGAGGTTGGTGCTTTCTCGATACCCCCCAAAAAAAAAACGGCAAGGACAGTTTCACGAAAAGTTGTTGCTATCATCCAACGCTTACAATTTTTTCATTGAGGCATGTCATATTTCTTTGAAGGGTTTCAGGATTACAATGGTCGAGTTGTTGAACCAAATCTTGAATTGACATCTTTCACGCTCACATCCGGTCCAGTGTGCATCGACTGTTTAACGTTAGGAATCTGCGAAGGCAGCCACCAAGCTGTTTTTTCGAAGCCCAATCCAAACATGGTCACGAGTCCGTCGTGGTCATTATATACATCTTTGCCAATCTATGAAACAAAAACCAAAAAAAAAAACGAGTTTTGTTTCTAAGCAACACGAATTGCAAAACCATGGGTTCTAGTCATTTCTGTTGATCCAACCCACAAGAACTCAAAAATTGGCCAGTCCATCCCCACCTCTTTGGACCGTTGTGTGCCATCAAGTGCTCCTGTGCTACCTGGAAAAAGGCCCCAAAAATCTTCGGCTGGAAACGATTGAGATACTATAGCACCTATATATACACATTACATTTCGGGTTCCTCTGGAAAAAAAATATTCCTTTTTGTAGGTGATATGATGAGGTTCATGATGATTCACGCATCTGCCACTTTGAAATGTTATTTCCTGCATGCCCGAGCAGAAAAAAACTCTCAACACCAAACACACCTCTCTCTCCCTTCTAAAATGTCTGCCTGTGGAGTTTAAGAAATGTTGACAACCCACCTGATTGGCAACAAGGGAATTCCCATCACTATGAGCAAGGAAATAGAAACGTTGATGGGTAAATCACAAAAGGTTGTTTAGTAATTACGCTCCCTGAAACTGATAGCAAAAGCACCTGAAAATAGGCCATCCCACGCCCCAAAAGGAAACGATCGTATTCCAACCATCCTTGCCGTTAGTTTCAGGGAGGGTAACCAAAACATCTGGGTGAATGCAACCTCCATATGTCCAAACATATCAGTTTTGGGGAGGGGTTCCCTTGCTGAAGCACGGATCTCCGACAGATGATGAGCCTCCAGGAGCTTCGGAGCATTCTTGTGCTTCCTGCCCATGGATCACGGCTTCACGGCCCCAAAATTGGCATCATTTGAAAGCGTGGCTAGTTGGTTGGTTGAACCAACCCCTTTGGAAAAATATGCGCAAGTCAAATTGGATCATTTTCCCATATTTTCCCCAGATAGGGGTGAAATTTAAAAATCTTTGAGTGGCCACCACCTAGTAGGGCCATGCTGGATTTTTCGGCCGAAACTCGGCCCACGACACCTTGGCGTTTTGCCAAGGTAAACTCCACTTTTCATGTGTACAAATATATGTGTATATATATATATAATGTACCAGTACCATATTCTTTGAGAGCTGCCACAACACTGTGACAATGGATCGTGAAGGTTGGTAGGCTTCCCCTTCACAAAAAAGTAGCATAGATGGAGTTGTTTTACCGATGTTTTACCCACTTTACACCCCCAAAGTTTAACATAGCCCCTGAAAAATGGTGGTTGGAAGACTGATTTCCTTTTGGGATGATAATTCTTCAGGGGCTAGGTTAAACTTCCAGGGGGTAATCACCAAAATGTTGTTTCCAAAAATCATGGTATCGATGCAATCCACTTCTACCTGGCTTGGAAGAACCACGGGTAGGGTAAATCCAGGCCTCTCCAAATATCTGGCATAAGCCGCCTCAAAGTTTGCACTCAAAACGCCTCAGAGAAGCAACTTATGTCAGGGAGAAAAACAAGACGTATCAAACTTTGGTAGTTGGGAGAAAATATATCAGTAAACGAACAGGGCTAGCCAGCTGGCTGGAAAAGCACCCATTTTTTTCATACGAAATATATATATATATATATCTTCATGGTTGTTTGTTCCATTGTCATGTTAGTTTTTCGGGGGGTGGAAAAAATACCCCACACCATTCCTGCCATTGTGGTTGAACCAACTCAATTGAAAAATATGCTCAAGTCAAATTGGATCATCTCCCCAAACATCGGGGTGAAAATAACAAATATTTGAAAATCACCACCTAGTACCGTTGGATAGTTTTTGATGTCTTTTGATGGACTTGTCCACACAAGTTATCTCATTCCCAAAGCTTCTGGTCTGAATGTGATCTGTTGAACGGATGATAGGAAGTTCCAAAAGCTATCGGATTATCCAATGCATCATGTGGGTTCCAATCATCCTTATCTTCAGAGTTCCAAAGCTCCACTGGGTGCCCCCAATGAGACCGCTGCAATTTGCTCAAAACGGGACCCCAAAAAAAATGGAGTGAAGGTCTTGGACCCTTTCGAAAAATAACGCGAATTTCATGAATTTCGTGATTTTTTCAATGAATTTCAACACCATGAAGGTAAGTAGGTTGGGACATAGTAGATTTCTGACATTTCATTTATTGCTGCTTTTCATGACCATCCACAACTCACCGACCAGGTCCACCAAAAAACGCCTAGGGCCCGAACCGATCGGAAGTGCCAGAAAAATGATGCCTTTCAACGTATGGCCATACCGACCACTTGGTGAAGGTCTCTAAAGAGTGTTGGAAACTGTCAGAAACTTGTGTCTTGATCATCAATCATGATCGAGCGCAACAAACATGGAGAGTATGCGAGGCTTTCCAAGACGGCATCATTCAAAAAGACAAATATCTCAAAAGGTTCCATACAGTAGACCATCAGAATCAGAAGTCATCATCACTTCATAACAAACAAATAGCTACAGTTGCTTGTGCAGAACTAGAATCCTCATATCCGTGGTGTTCGTGTTTTTATTACCTTCAGGCCACTATGCATACCAACATGGATTCCTTGCAGGATTTCCCACCGGGCCTTGCCCCCCGATCCCCCACGATCCCCACGACCCCCCCATGCCTATGTAGAAACAAAGGACGCCCAAGGCCCGTCCAATATGGCTGGTTGGGGCCATATCGCCATAGCCCACCTCCCATCACTACACATTGGGGTCGTCCAGTTGTGAATAGATTGGATTTCTTCAGAAATATGTCAATCCTTTGATGGTTGTAAACATTTACACTAATATTCCATATTTACCCCCAACCGCGAAAGTCCTTGCAACATGTCCTGTGGAACTATACTTCCCAATGGAAACGCAGCGCCACGACCCCTAACCCGGCATGACCTTGCAACACAGCGCTTCCCAATGGAACGCTAGCGATCAGATGCTTATTTTCCTTTCTACAAAGAGCATCTTTTAGCAGCACTTCACAATGGAAACGCTGATGGCAAACACTGCAGCAAAGCCTGTGTCCCTGAACTTCGTTTTATCACCGCTGAAGTAGCAGTA
>DF241644.1:27500-46161 GCA_000507305.1 Breviolum minutum Mf 1.05b.01 | reverse complement strand
CCTTTTGCAATCAATTCTTACATCTTTGCATGTACCATCAAGTGTGTATGTGTGTGTGTGTCTTCGGCCAGGTTGTGTGATTTGAGTTTGTGAGACCTAGTCAGCAACCAAACGCAGCCTTTTGCGATCAATTGTTACATCTTTGCATGCACCATGTCAAATCTTAACACTTTCAGTTCTGCACCTAAACGCTGCAAACGCAACGACTTACCAAAAAGCTCCCCCCAAGGGTGAGGACACAAAACTACAAAAGCGCCACGACTTTCACAACTGGGTGTACCATATCATCAATTTGCTTTGGTTGGTTTTTGTTCATAAATTCATAAACGAATCGTGCAAAAAACAACACCGTGTTTCTCCAAACACAAACATCTTCAGCTCACCGGACATGAGTCTCAACAAGAGGCATCACCAACTCCGAAAACTACAACACAGGCCAGTCTGGAAAATGTGCTTCAAATCTTCAAATACTGTTGATGGTTCAGAAATCCGGCGTTCACCAGTTGAGGTTGGTAGCTTATTCCCCAGCATTTACAAGGTTTTAGCACCATCCCAAGTGGTGCAGGAGTTCTTCACTAACAATATTGGAGCCTTCCACTTCCTTAGCTGATCATATGTTGGGCCCCGCTTGTTCACACCGGAAATCGTGAAGGTCAATAGAGTTCCCTTGAGAAAACAAAATGAATATATGAGGGTTGTTCTAAATTCTTTCATCTGGAAAACGCCATCTTCGCAAAAAAAAATTACTTTCGCCGAACTTTCGCGAACTCCATGTTTTTCTTTCGCGGTACATGTTGGCCAAGATTTTTAAGAAAAACGTGGATGTGTGATATCCTCAAATTGTTCCAGGCGTCTGATCCCTCGTCACACCTCATTCTGCGGCAGCTGTACTTAAACATTTACGTTCTGCTTTAAGATGTTGGTCCTTGCTCACCTTCATCGGTCAGTTCTGACACAACAAGTCCACAGTTTAGGCCACCTGGCCTTCAAATGAAGATCGTCTTTCGCCAAGGCTTTAGCAAAACTTTCGCCAAACTTTCGCGAAAAATCCCCCAATAGTTTTTACAAAATGATACATATATACAAAATAAACACTAAGTACAAATATCTACAATACAATTTAGACATATGTACATGAACTTTCGCCAAAACTTTAGCCAGAAAAAAATTACTTTCGCCATTTCAGAAAAAAACTTTAGCCGAGACTGTTAATTGCATACCCAAAGGCTTACGCAAAGGAAACCCCTTTCATGGACCTTTTGCTCAACTCTCATATGTTTTACCCACGTACTTCCAGTTTTTTGGCAGGCACCAGATCATATGTATGGGAAAAAAAAGGTACACGCTCTCATCAGCAAAAATCCCTTCCCACCGTGGTGGTGGTTGTGAAGACCCACCAAAGTGCCACAGGTATTGATCTGAAGGGCGTCAAAATGTCTGCACCTTTAGCAGGTTTTGTGGCTGTGGAAAGATTCCTGGAATGATATCATTATGGTTTTTTTGTTGATGGTTTGTTTGGGATTTGTTTGAAAATATGTGTATTTTCCATGTTCCCATTGTTTATTTTGTGAGAAATGTGTTGGAAGTTTCTGGAAAAATGATTTTTTTGGGGTGCATTTTTTTCAACTTTTTTTCCCCCGGATGAGGTGCACGTTCTTGGGTGGCTAAGCCACATGCTGAAAACGTCTTTGGCTGGTTGCTGATGTTGATGTATTAATGAGTTCATACTGCAACACATATAGTAATCATGACATGTGTATATGATGGATATCTATATAAACATTGGTTGTAGTTGTACGGATATCTGTAAAAGTTTGTTGTAGTTTGGGCACAATGATTTGGAGCGAAGACTAAGACCACCCCGGTTTCATTGGGATACCAAGATTCTAAGGCATAAAAGGTAGTCACCAAACCACAGCACAAGCCCAACCTTTCACTCGAATTTCTAATTTCTAAGGCCACCGAAGATGTTTCTATCAAAAAATATCTGGTTTTGACACAAAAAAATGGTTGACATGGAGATGTGTTTAGGTGTTGGAAGTATGCTATGTATATGACATCAACCTGTTCTTGCCATCTAGACCAATAACAACCCTGCGTTTGCAGTTCAGCTGCCATCTGGATCCTTTCGCACAAAGACGCCTGTGCAGCATTGCACCAGTTTCAGCCGCCACAAAGAGGTGTAAAACACAAAAGTGAGCCTATGTGAGTCATGTTTACAAGCAATTCTTTAACTGATGACATAACATAGACATAGGAATCATGACAAAAATCAAATCAACCTACCCAAAAAAAAGCCTCCAATTCATGGCCAAGTCTTTCAACCCCCCCCCCCCGCCCCAACTTAAATAACTGGCCACCCTACCCGCCGTACCTGTGGGAAAGCTGCTGTTGGTAAACTGCGGATCCACCGAAAACTCGGAACCTTCCCAAAAGGCAAAGTTGCCGTTGAAGCGTTGGCCGTTTCGGCAAGTTTCCGGGGGATCGATCTCCCAATGAATCGAGGGACGTTTCAAAGACTACCCGAACCCTCGGAGATAGATTTCAAGATTGCTGGATTGGAAGTTCTTTGCTCATTTTCAATAGGAAATTGAATCTCTTCATTCAGTGTTGGTTTTTCCAGGCTATGTTGTTGTTGTTGTTGTTGTTGTTGTTGTTGTTGTTGTTGTTGTTGTTGTTGTTGTTGTTGTTGTTGCTGTTGTTGTTGTTGTTGGAAGCCCAAAAAAGTGTAGATGTTTCAACCTTTTTGGAGTGATTTTTCAGGTTCCATGTTAGTTTTCCGGGGGGGTAGATAATCATGCACACCACAGTTTTTCACAAGCATCTCATGCGTTCAAGATGTCTCAAACTGAGGATTTTTTAACCATGGCTGGAGGGTGGATGGTTTTGGGCTTCTGGAAAGAAATGTAAATTTCCCGCGGGCATTTTTCACGAACGGGTATGATACCTTGGATTTGTTCGAAACAGCTTCAAATATGACGTCTGCTTTCGGGCATCTATGGGTAGATTTCGGGGGGGAAAAGACTTGTGGAATCTGTTTTTTTGTCGGAAGTCATCACAGCCAGTCCCACATGTCACACCCGCTTTTTTGTTGCTGGTGGCGAACAATTTCAACAGGGGAGAGTAAGGTACTGAATCTTCAAAATTGAGGAATCCTCTTCCGTGAAATAGTTATATTCTATCATATCTAATTATATTATATACATATACGTATTAAACGTATTATATACAGATAGATGCAAGAAATAGTGAGTTTCACGTTGAGAAAGCGTTACTATCACTGAAGATTTTCCAAGTCCTCAATTTTGTCCGTGGGACTCCCAAAGGTTGCACAAAAATTTTCACAGCCTGCCTTCGAAGTAGAACATTGCTGAGGCAAAAATGACGCCAAAGATGATGTTGAAGAACCTCATGAGAATGTAGAATCGATTGTGAATCTCAGAGACTTCCATTCAACACTCTTGATGGCTGGACATCATTTTGGGGAGGAGGTGCATCCTGATAGAAATTACCAGCTGCTTATTCGGATTTTTTTCTGTCCAAAATCCTGGGGAACCTGGTTTATAAGGCAACCTGCGAAAATTACCTAGCACAATCACGTTTGGTACGTTGTTTCAAAAACCATTCTCCAAAATCCAACGGACAAAGTTTCCTACTAAAAAACAAACCAGTTTTACTAGGGATTTTGCTTGGTGGGGTTCCTCCTTTCCTCGACATCGCCACCTGTCCTAGAGACATTGACATTCATCCAAACAAGACGCTGGCATTTTTCCATAAACAGAAGTCGATGGTTATCCACTTGAGCCTGCCTGTTTCAGGATAAAATTTGATTTCCGGACTTTGAAAAATGCTGTTGTTCAAGGTCAATGTATTTTTGAACAATCTGGCTAATCAGTTTGAAGGATTGAAAGACCGGAATCTATGTGATATTTGCCAATATCAACTGATGATCGCCGGATGTTGTTGATTAATAGTATGACAACTTAAAGCAGCAATCTGTGGACTGCTTGCTCATTTTCGGAGGGTTCAAAACTTGGCGTTCACCCTTTCAAATCATCAATCACTGTATGCATTAGGGGTTGCTTCCAACAGGAACTGGGTGCCTTCTTTAAGGCTGGGAATGCTGGTACGGGGATGGCCCAAAAATTGCCCCTCATCAAGGCTGAAGGTTCTTGGTTTCAACCGAAACCATTTGCCAAGTGGCGGTGCAAAAGCTCAGGGTACCAAAGCGGGTCCCCGCAACAATTGTGGATCCAATAAAGCCAGGAAAAAAAACAAAAAACCTCTTACTTTCCATTAAATCCTGGTTGTGAAAAATAGGGATCCTGAATTAATGGTGTATGAAATAATCCGCATTTAACTGTCTAGTATAATCAATCCCTTAACCTAAACAAGCAGTTATATACCCTAAATGGTAGTTCATGTAGTTCTATTCCCTATATACCATAGATTTCCCCAGTTATATGTAACCCCTTGTAATGGTTGTTTTCATTGCGCAACTACAACATTTGTTTCAACTTCAAAAACCGAAGCCAAGTGGCATTAGAATGGCTAGAGGCAATCCGCTTTCCACCATTGCCTCCAACGAGGCAAATTCTGAGGTCTGGATCCACACCATCCATTGGTGCATAAGCCATGACGGATTCCCATGGGACGAGGATGTATATTTGCATGTTTCCAAAAATGGGGGGAAAACCCCCAAAATGGATGGTGAAAGTAATGGAAAACCCTACTAAAATGGATGATTTGGGGGGAACACCCACTATTTTCGGAAACAGCCATTTAGCTACATGAAAACCCATAAAAATCAACTACAGTATGCATGTAGGTAAATTATGCCGTTCGTCCCATGGATCCGTCATGGGTAAGACTCTTTTCAGCTGTTCCCGTCATTTCCAATATCTGAAAGGTTCACCTTCAATGGTTGACTTGAAGTTGATTTCCAAGTTCCTCGGTATAATATTTGGAATCAGAGCCAGCATGAAACCTGCAAAATGGCTATTTTGTACTCAATAGACATGTCTTAGAAATTGATAAATAACGTACCTGCACCCCTGAAAGTTTACATATCCTCAAAAAAAGAAAGCATTCTAAGAGAAAATTTCAGCATACTGTAACGTTTAAAAGAAATGGGTGAAAATAAAACAGCATTAAGAAACCTGCACATCCAGGACTTTCGACACATCAGAATCGGATCCGGCTGCCTCGACACATAACTGTATACCTGGATGGTGCTTGGCCAACCTGAGTGTCATAGCCAGGTGGCAGGAAGTTCAACTTCAGCTTTGCAAGTTAAACTAACATAGCTAACTGGAATATGTTTCATTGCTATGTTAGAAAAAACCGGAGTGTAACCACAGTTTTGAGTGCAAAACTAGCACTGGTTGCATATGAAGAATAGTTTTCCTTTGGTTTCAACAGCAGATTGTGCTTTCTCAAAAATTCACAGGAAGTTCTACAGCTATGAGTCGAGGTGAAGCATAGCTGAACGATGAGTCGAGATGTCTTTTAAGGCATGTCCAACGTCCTACGGGCATCCATTCTGGGAGTCGTGAACACGAAACAAACAGAAATTCATTTTAAAAAAATGCCCGTTTGCCTCCAAATGTCTGAATTTTAAACCATCTACTCTTTCTCCAACAATCATGGAAGTGGAAAATGGCTGTAGTTTAAAGATGACTACTATTGGACGGACTCATGTTGCACTGAACCATGATTCTGGGAGGATAGGTATTTATTTTTCATCCAATTTCCCTCAACATACACCCCCCGCAAAACTAACATGGAATTTAAAAAATCCTTCGTTTGAAAAGGAAACTCATCTGAACCATCCAAATTCATTTTTTGGTGTATCCATGCGTGAAAAATTTTCCAGGGCGTCCCTTTTTTTAACCAACAAAAAAAGATGGAAAATGGAAAAATGTGCAAAAACATCCATGACTCCACCAGCAACCCAAACCGCAGGGGGCCCCTGACTTCAAGAGCCGTACCACACGCATCAAGCGCAACACCCGCAACGCAGTCACGGCTTCACCCAAGATGAGACCCAAATAGTAAGGCAACTCGGTATCAGTTTCATTTTTTTGGAGTTTCGTTTTCCAGGCCTTGGGTACAACAATATTGGTAGAATTCTAGATATTGTATATACATATGTATATAATGATATATTGAGATATCTGGATGTATCTGGAAATACTTGGATGTATATTATACATATATATATATATTCATATCATATATATATATATATGGATGCTGTATATCTCAATGATTTCGATGATGTGAGGGGTTGTTTCAGGCGGCTAAGAACTCGTAAAGTGTTTTTTTAGAAAAATAAGCACTTGTCCACCAAGACAAGCGATGAAAAAATAACACATGAGATGATTGAAACCTGGATAATGTCAATGGTATGTGAATCTTGAAAACTTCAAGGTGGAATTATATTACCTTCACATCATAGTCATGATATACAATTACTTGGCAAACAACAAGAGTCTGTCCCTCCGCCGGATATGTCGGGTTCATGGCATTCTTTTTCGTATTGGGACCCAAAATACTGACCCCAAAGTCCAAATGAAGCCTCTTCGGTTTGTCAACTTCTGAGGTTTTCCAATGAGGTTGTCATAAGTTTAACAGCAAAGAAAAGGTAAACATATTTAGGGGATTTGGTAAAAATTTCGAGTCTTAGATTGATTGTCCTTTGGGGGGGGATAGCTCTCACTTATAATTACTTCTATCTCCGCCATGATCCAATGAGATCTAGAAACCCCGTTAACAAAACCTGGGTCACCGCACCACTGTGGCAAAGTCGATCAAATTCATGAAGGTGCGAGCCTTTCGACACTTTGAAAACCAAGGAGTTTGATGTGAAACACCAAGATGGGGATATGCCGAAATGTCCATTGCTTTGGAGATATAGGGTATGATGATATGATGATGATATGATGATGATGGAGATATAGGGCATGATGATATGGTGATGGATATATAGGGTTGTGTAACCCTAAGTTAATCTGGTTGGTGGTTTCAACCCATCTGAAAAATATGCTCGTCAAATTGGGTTCATCTTCCCCAAGGATCCGGGGTGAAAATTCCAAAAATCTTTGAGTTGCCACCTAGTTTCCATTGTTTTGTATGTGGATCCCAAAAAATTGTCTCAATATGTTTTGTGGAGCGGATCCCATGTTTGAAAAAGAAATTGATGTCCAGTTTGTGAGTGTGTCTCAATTGGTTTTTTTCTGATCAAAAAAAGTCGGATCGCATCTTGTAGGAGCAGTAAGCAGGTTCAGAATGGTTTCAACTTTGTTTGCCATAATCCCTTGAAACAACCCTAAAAAATTGGAGAAACCCTGCATCACCAAGGGACTTGCTACCTGTCAATCTGTAGGGGCCCGATTTTCCCATGTAACAAGGTCCTTGTGGTGGACCCCGTTCAAAACTGTCTCTTTTAAAGTGAAATCATGGCTGGATGGCTCCCCTTACTGAGGTCAAAAAGCTGGTGGGTGTGTTGTGCCTGCTGCTAGGGAAGCACACTTTAAGGGCATATGGTGAAACGCGTTTTCCACCAACCTGCATCACCTTGTGCAAACTTGGCATGATCTTTTGCAAAGGTGTATATACCATACATGGATCAGATGGGGTATATATCTACTCCCCCACAACTGGCAAAGATTACTTTCCATTGAAAAATGCTACCTTTTATGGAGGCATTTGTTCATTTTTGTGGAGGGGATCTACTAAGATACTGTTGATGGTTCAAAAATCCGGTAAACTCAGCAGTTGAGGTTGGTAGTTTATTTCATTATTTACACGGTTTTTATACCTCCCAGGTGGTGCAAGAGTTCCTCCCCCAACAGTAATGTGGTAACTGAGCAATTGCCTTAAAACGGAAGATTTGAAAAAAATGAGACTCTGAAAATTCTGGTCAAATTATAGCGACCTCACACGAGTTTTCACCCCAAATGGTGGTTTCGTAAGGGAAATCCCCTTATTTCATCAAAACCTGGGTTGGTGAAATATTATAATTTGGCCAGGAAAATGACACCTTCTGCTAGTTACAAGCTGTAACTGAATGAAAAATCCTGAACTGAAATGTCAAGTCTTTTTGGGAGTATGTCACATATGTCACTAAATCAACGTATATACTATATCTATTGTTGGGACTTCATCTTCATCTTCATCTTCATCTTCATCTTCATCATCATCATCATCATCATCATCATCATCATCAGTAAGAACATTTCATCTACCGAGCGGACTTTGATCTCGAAGCACCGTTCATTTCGGGACATTCACCAGTTTCATTCACACTTCCAAACAACACATGTTTCCGTTTATTGGGATACTATAGTCTCATCCGAACTTCAAAACAACATCATCAGATGCAAGTCGTGTTTCTATTTAAAAAAAAAAAAACGCATAGCCGGCAGTTGAACCGCCGGCATCGAAATCATCGAACAGCATGGCATCAAATGGATTCGACTCATCGAAACAGTCATCACTTCTAAGTGCCCTCTGTCCAAACTGAGGATCCAAACATATCTAAAGACACGAGCCCATCCTGAGATGACCAACGGTGACCGTTCTGCTAAACTCCGGGTTCGAAAGCTGAGGCTGAAAATTTCGTAGGATTTGTTGGAAAACTTGAAAAATTTGTCTGGATGCTTCATATATTTATACATATAGGTGTTTCCAAAAATAGGGGGAAAACCCCAAAAATGGATGGTTTATAATGGAAAACCCTATTAAAATGGATGATTTGGGGGTACCCCTATTTTTGGAAACATCCATATGTTTATGGAGTTGTTTTTTTCACTTATACATACCTGCAATATGTAATGCGTAGTCATTCTACCAGTGTATGATGGGTATACTGGGAAATGAGCAATTTGTTCTGAACTGTGTAGCGTATACATATGTGCAAATCCAGGACACATAATTAGACATCTATGCATCAAATGTACGAACACAGTATCTATTTGCATGCGATGATCCTAATGACTGTCGCAGGGCAAGTACACTAGTATAGTGTGTTGCTTTCCTGCCACTTTGGTGAGAAAATTGTATCTATCACTTAGAACCGAACCTGCATTTGCACTTCCAAACGTGCTATGACTGACTAAATGTAGCAGCTATCATCAAGGTTTCAGTGGAATCAACTACCTCACCTGAACTTCTATCTTAATCCCCCCGAAAATTCATGAACCAAACCACCACCTTTTTGGTGTAATGTTTTCTTTTACCTCTTCTAAAAAACCCAACCAAACCCACCAACCTCAACAATCCCAACCAACCAACCAACCAACCAACCTCAACCAACCAATCCCAATCCAATTCCGAAACCAAGAAGCTAGAGACTCCGTACTTGGCTTCCGTGAAACTTGTGCAGATCCTGAGGATATTTCACTTCGCATGGGGGTCGGTGGTTTCAGCAGATGTGGACCCGTTTCCCCCCCCCCCGGTGGAACGGTGGTCCGTTAAAGACGCTTGGGTATTTTGAAGGGAAAAAAAAACGAAAAGGGAGAAGTTATTCACTTGAGTCTCACGGTTGAACCGTGGACCCACAAGCTGTTTGAGCAATGATTCGTGTTGTTTGTGTTTCAACATGATGAGGTTTCTGTGGTAAAAAACCAAAACTAGAGGATGGTGAAATCAATCAGACCCAAAAGGGTCCTTTCTTTAAAACAACCCTTTTTGGATTTGCCTGTTTAATGGTTGGAAAAAAAATCAAACATATGCTGCATATATATACACAATTTTCCCAGCCCATCATATAAAGTGGGAGGTCACCTTAAACAAAACGAATCCATAGTCAGGATTCAGGATCGCACCAAAATGGTTTGAAGAAAACATGGATTCGGAATGTGGCACCACTTGTGTCAAAGGAAAAAAAAAAACATCCTCTGGACTGCACAAATTCGCAATTCCAAAAAGGGTAGACTTTGAACTGGGAACACAAAATTCCACACTTTTCTCAACGAATGAGAATGTTGGTTGGATCGATTTTCTTGGAGGGACTCACTGTTTGAACCTGGGTGAACAATCCCCAATTATTTGCCAACCCGAATTAAGGCAAATCTAAAGCACAACTCAGATATGGTCGAGAAAGGTATGCGTGTGTTCGTCCCAAGAAATGGGCAAAAATCTGGAATTTCAAGAAAGACCGGGGATGACTATATCTATGGATATCTCCCAGTAAGAAAGAAAAACACCACCACCACCACCACCAGCAACAACACACAAACAGGTTTTGCTCAAAACAAAACCCCACAAGGCAACAGCGCGTTTTGTGCAGGAGCGATTGTTCATCACAAACTCAACTATAGAGGTTGATTGGTAAGTCACTGCCTTCCCTCCTTCCTCGAAAAACCACCAGGAAACAAATTCGCCGGAAGCCAAGGACTTGATACTTTGTTTGGTTTTTCCATGTTTTTCCAACACCGAGATACCGCAGAGAATACTCCAGCGTGAAGATCACGATGCACACTGCCTGAAATGCATACCAACCAACGAAGCGGTGTCGCTGGTGCTTTGGCGAGGACCCCACCCCAAAAAAAAACGACAAAGTGTGGGGCAACATCTTTTACACAAAAATTCACTGCGAGCATCTAGAGCTGAAAATTAAAAATGTCGTTCTTGCCAATGAAACGAAACTGTCAGCTACGAAAAATGATGGCGTTTCAGCGGGCAGTTTCTGTCGTACTTCCTGAAGTCTACCAAAATTGGATGATTCCAAGCCTTTTCAGGTCAGAAAAGATCAGGTATAGCCTTCTAAGTGCGAACGGTTTAGACACAAACAAAAAAAGCTGAACAAAGACACTGACCCTAGGCACATGCATCATACTGTTGATGGCAACCAGAAATCCGGTAAACTCACCAGTTGAGGGAAGTTGGAGGTTTTTTCTCATAAAACTACCAAGGTTTTGAAAGCACCATCCAAACATTGGTTGGCCGAACGGGATATTTTCCATCGACAGTATGTGGTTGTATATATATATATATATATATATTCGATACCCCATCAAAAAGGTCACCCTTCCAAGGTCACTCCCATTGCCTCGATATAGCTGAAGATTTCCATTGGCACCTTGGAAACCAGAGTTCCGTTCCGCTGGAATCACCAGTGGTTTTGTGCAAAACACTAAAAAACACATCATGTTATTGTCAAGAATCTCAATGCTCATCATAATCATCATCATCATCATCATCATCATCATCATCATCATCATCATCATCATCATCATCATCATCATCATCATCATCATCATCATCTATCCTCATCATCATCATCATCATCATCATCATCATCATCATCTCATCTCATCTCATCATCATCATCATCATCATCATCATCATCATCATCATCATCATCATCAAACCGGGGCCTCCTTGGAAGTTTCTCGCTTTTTTGTTTTTTTTTGCACCCCAAAAAAAAATCCACGCGCCACGTTTTTTTGGGCTCGGGTCGGCACCGGTTCACAAGCCTCGACGGTTAAGCTTTGCCCGGAGCTGAAGAGCTCATGACCTGACGGGGCCCGGCAGGGCGGGCAGTTCATGACCTCGTTGGTGGTTGAACCAACCCATTTGAAAAATATGCGTAAGTCAAATTGGATCACCCCAGGTACTGGTGAAAATAAAAAATATTTGAGCTGCCACCACCTAGTTAATAATACGTTTGGGGCTTCCATGATATAATGGTGGGGTTATTTTTTTTGAGTTATTTCGGGGAAAAAACTATTAATGGTGGTTAATGACATCCCTTAATTGGTGGCGTTATTTGTTTCGGGGGAAACATGCAGCCGCTCTTAGATTCCCATGATGTATGAATCTGAAACCACCCCAAACAATGTACTAGTTGGAGGATGGTCCCCACTTGGCAAGTGGTTCTTTATGAGGGGGTTACCAGTTACCAATAATAACTAGACCAACCCTACTTAGGGATGATCCTCCAAGTATGAAAGGGGAATTCCCTCAAATTTACCATCATCATTTTAGCATCAAGGTTGATTCCCCCTCCGAAATGGGTGGCGGTGGCATCCAATGACCCGTGATGGACGGATGGAGGGATGTGAATCCCCAGTGTGATGGTTACATATCTGAAACGGGAGGTTGGGTCAGGGTACCACTTCACACACGGGATGCTGAGTAGGGTAAACTGGGGTGATAGTTGGAAAGCTATACTTCACCCTCTAAGGCATCCAAAGTTCAGGGTATCCTTTCTTGATCGTCCTTGTGTGTAACTGACAAGGGGAAACTGAGGATCTTGGGATACAACTTCTCTGACAATTCCATAGCAATTCCAACCAAAAATGCAAGAAATCCATAGAAATCCCACATTACGTGCCGTATAAGTAGGACAGTCACCACAACTACATCACATCTCAAACTCCCTTATCTTCTTTAAAGGGTTCCCGCTTTGCCCAAAACACCCGTTTTTCGCAAGATTGCCCAAACATCTACTGGAACAAGGTTTCTAGTGGGAATATGTCTACGAGTCTACAAAAACTCCACAAGATATCTAGTGTGAATATGTCTCGAATCTCTAAAAACCTTGGTTGGTGTTCACTCCAAAAAACCCCTGCCAAAGCCAAACTTCAACTGTTTTTCTTCCAAACTCCTCAAAATTCCCAACCTCACCCCCCCAACCAACCAACCAACCAACGAACCAACCGACCAAGTGACATCGTTTTGGCCGTTCTTGAAAGTCAGGCATCGATTCCAAAACGAACGTTGCAGTGCCTTGGATCAAGGAGCAAGGGCAATGGCAGCAAGTCATGGGAAATGCGAAGCCGGATGAAAAATTCCATATGGGGGTTTCCAAAAATAGGGGTACCCCAAAATGGATGGTTTATAATGGAAAACCCTATTAAAATGGATGATTTGGGGGTACCACCATTTTAGGAAACCCCCATATGTCAAGATTCGTGACTTTGTTTCGCATGAATCTATCATATGTCATATGTTTGACGTATCTTTAATTGTTTTCTTTGGTTTTAATTCGTGTTCAAAGAATTTATTATTATATGGTTTTTTGGTAGAGTATGTTGAGGTTGAGGTTGAGATGGATTCCATTTCGGACGTTTCATTTTGAGCTCCCCTGGTTCCAATCGCCCATGAAATCATCGCCATGATGCTTACAATGATGGTCGCCACCATGAATGCTGAGATGATGGTTCCCAACGTGTAGTTTTCGGAGCTTTCCAACCTCAGGTTGGACGGTTGACGAAGTATAGAAACCTGGTGTTCCCTTGTTTTTTTTCGTTATCTGGGATGTGTCTAAAATTAGTATATATATATATATATATATAATATGTTTAAGAATAAAACTACTAGCAACTACTATAACCAGTATATAACTAGTATATAACAGCAGTTGTCTTCAAAGATTCCTCAAGTATCACGAACTCTCCACGAAAAAAAACAGCTTCGAAACAGTCAAAGCTAAGGCATTTCACCTTGATATTTAAATGATTCTGGTCCAGACTTTAGAAATTCTGGGAGGGCTGGATAAACCATCACCTCTTCACAGGTATCATCACATCAAAAAGGGATCGATTTTCGCGGGCTCCCGGGCAGCAAGAACAAGCGCCTAGCGAAGGAGCCGTCCTCCTGCGATGGCTCCAGGTGAGAGTGGATACAAATGATTGTTGATGGCAACCAGAAATCCGGGATCAACTCACCAGTTGAGGGAAGTTGGTAGTTGAAATCTACCATCTTTTACTAGGGTTTTTTTGGATACATCTCAGGTGGTTGTTTGAGATTTCTGAACCATCAACAGTAGGGTTGCCACATGTTGTATGTGTAAGTTGGAGCAAAAGTCCTTTTTGGGAAGTGGAAAGTGATGACTTCTAGGAGGAAAAGTTCCTCTTTTCATCACCTACACTCCCTAAAATAGGCCATCCCAAAAGGAAACTAGTATTCCAACCATCCAATTTCAAGTGCTTTTGCTGTTAGTTTCAGGCAGGGTAAGCTTTACAGTAGAATCTGCAGAATGACTCATCGCTCAAACGTCAAAACCTCCCATCGATAAAATTCTTCGAGGATGAGAGGAAGAACTTGCCAAAGTCTTCACATGTTTACACCGTTTCACTCAGTGTGAGACAGACAAATACAGTATGACTTAGAAAAATCACATTGGAGAATTGTTTTTGTTAAAGGTACTTTGCAAAAGCCGATGCAACTACCAGGTCTGCTTCCACTTTCATGGGCGAAAAATAACCTAAAGGGGCAACAAAAATTATGTATGTACACTCTGGGAAAATATGACATGGAACCCAAAAATGGAGGTTTGGAAGATGATTCTCCTTTTGCATTGGTTTATCTTTAGGTTCCATGTTAATTTTCCATAATTTTCCAGGGTGTATACATGGAGGCTTGCACTTCAAGAAGGAAGAAACGACTCCCAGTCAACTCCAAGTTGCGTCGTGCCAAGTCCCAACGGAGGAGACCGAACACAAACTCCATGAGTCATACGATTGATTGGTGAAGATATGCTTTACTCAGCCAAATGACCAGGAAATAAAAGTTCAAACCTTAATTTTTTCCTACTCAATATGTAATCCCCCAAAAAGTTTAAAGGTTTAACCGGTTAGCCATTGGCTGAGTAGTTTTTATGAGTTTGTTGGGCTATCTTAGGAAAACCCCCAATGAAAATGGATTTCCAGTCAGGACAACCCCCCCCAGTTTTTCGGGGGCTTCAGGCCCCCAAAGCCCGACCTTGAGAGGGATGCAACTGCTCACTTTAGGTCGTTCAGATTCCAGATGTGTCTGGGCGTGCGAAAGTTACTCAGGGGAGGGCTGGGGGATAAGAAACATGCGAAAAAAACGAAGATGATACAGTAATTCAAAAGTAGATGGCTAACCATCCCTACATATTGGTTTTTATGGGCCCTTTACTGACCATTTTGGTATCTGTGCCATCTATTTTGACCTTAAGGTAATGGAAAATGAGTGGACCAACCAAGTAGGAATGGTAATTCTGGTATTTTTCCACCCCGAAATTCTGTGTCTTCAATGGTACTTCTGGCATTTTTCAAAAAAAAATATGTGTCTTGAATGGTACTTCTGGTATTTTCTACCCAAAAGCCTAAGGTGATAATGGAAAACGACCATGAATGCGATTTTCCAGCTGGCCATGTTAGTTTGTTTTCTGGAGAGTAAGACTTCTCAGAGTCACTCCGCTAGTTAGGTGATTGAACTACGTAGACATATGGATCTTTTGATATGCCAAATTGGATCATCGTTATATACCCAAGGGTTAAAGATTTTCAACAGGTGCTGTTTGAAAGTTGACACCTGTCTTTGTCATTGTGGAAAGGATGGTTGGGAAAAAAGCGTTGATGCACTTCCACTGAACAAACCCCCGCGACATGGCTGAGTGTAGAGATACAGCATATTTCTTGGCTCAAAGATAGCAAAAACAATGACGCTACATATGTCTAAGTCTGAAGTACAGTATTTTCCCAGTCCAGGGGTAAGATGTCCGTTGGAGACAATATCAAAAATGGATGACGACAGGTGTCTCAAGGATTGCACATAACTCATATATAACCATGACATTTTGCTACGCCAGCTTCAAAACGAAACAACAACAACAACAACAACAACAACAACAACAACAACAACAACAACAACAACAACAACAACAAACGAACCCAGCCGCGGGCCGCCTCTTCCTTCTTTCTCGCCTAGCAGTTTTGAAATTTTTCACGGCCAGAAACCTCAAAATTTGGGGGCATCGAACTACTGGAATAGGGAATCTATATCTATAGTTGGTGGTTGAACCAACCCAGTTGAAAAACATGCTCATCAAAATGGGTTCATCTTCTGGGATGAAGGTAGAAAAAAATATTTGAGTTGCCACTACCTAGATGTATTCATGGATACATACTCATACAGATACACTATATAAATGTATATAGATTGAGTTGAGATTCCTTACAAATTAGACTGACAGTAATAGACATTTTGGCATCAATCTGGGTGAAGGATTCCATCATTTCACCAACCAACGGACCCTTTGCACCTCATGAATGCGCCGAATGCGTTTGAGCCGAGAGTAGGCCTGGAAAAACCGTAAACCGAAAAACCGGTGGAAAATCACGAGGAAGCAACAAGGGGGCAACCGTTACCACCTCAAGTGTTGTAGCAATTTCAAGTTCACCTGGGTGATGAGAGGCTAATGACGAATACCATGTACCCTATTGAACCTTCGTCGCAAGTTCATGCTCGTCCCAAGGAAAGTTATGGTATCTCGCAATATGTTTCTTTTTTGGGAACTCAAGCTCTTGGTTTTTGGATGAAGTATATCCAATTGTGCCATTTGCTTGTTGACTTCATTTTCTGCAGCGACTTGAAATCTCGCTGATGATCGTTGAAAAGCCTTTAAAACCCATGGTGATATCCCAAGTGATTCTAAACCCTCTACCTTCGAAACTGTGGTGCTTTGTGTTGACCCGTTTTGTTTTGGGACTTGGGGAAAGGTGGGTTTTTCATCTCCCAACAAGCGGGTAATTTCGGAAGCCAGAATCCAAGGTTGCACCTCATCCCATTGTTCTTCGTGTCTCATGGACCACTCGTTCAAACCTCGTGGTGTTGAGATGTGAATCCGTTTGGTTGGCGAAAATCCGTAAGATTCTGATTTACCCGACGGGACCCGTGCTTATATTATAAAAACAAATTATAAATTGTCCAGTATGAAGTTGAGAAGTTCACCTGTTTTTTTACAGAAGACCATCTCCTTTTGCAGTGTTTGGCATGTTCAGCCAGGGTTCACCCAGAGTGAAAGAGATTATGATGTTTCGGACCGCTGAAGGATTGCATTACAATGCTACTTCAACAGGTAGGTTACCGTGGACTTATCTAACATTCATCCCCGAAACGAAAAGACTGTAGTCATGCGCAATCACCACTTGAGATACAACCTGGACAGTTATGGCTTTTTGGGGGAGAACCCCACCACTTATCAGTCTTTCGCACATGTACACAATATTTGTTTCCACTCCTCATATATATATATACATATATATATATATATATATGTAGAATTTACTGTAATCATGTGGATTCATGACCACCCAACCAACCCACGAACATACCTGTAGGTTCTAGGGGTTTTATGAATCGATATAGATAGACAGCGTTACAATTGTGGAATGCACCAGCATCTGGAAGGTACCTCATCTAGCGTAAATTTCAGGGTTTGTCGAAGGGGTCATGATAGTGAGCAACTATCGAACAGCTGTTTCAAAAGAAAAAACGGAGTGACTAGCAGTTAAACTTGGTAAGGAGGAAACCTGTGGATGTTAGCCACTTGCAATATTAACCTCGATGATTAAAAAAATCAGTGGATGACACCCTGAGCTTTCATCCATCGCATCCGAAGTATCGAAGGTAAAAAAAGGTCTTTTGGAAAGGAACTTTGTATACCTTGGGCTTCAACTTCTCTTGAACATGGTTGAACCAACCCCTTTGAAAAAATCTGTTCATCGAATTGGATCATCTCCAATGTGATAGGGGTAAAAAGACAAATAGTTTTTTTTTACCACCACCTAGTTTTTCAAAATCTACTCTTTTTAAGTCTCTTTTTCAAAAAAAATCAGAAAACACAACTCGAACATCATTTCAAATCCACACCACCAGCAACAAGACAATTTCATCCACAAACTTGCCGCCGGCATTTTTTTTTCCGTTGTCCCCGTTGTCTTCTGGGTTCTCCCATCATTGAGCTTCCCATCGAAAGTGTGCAGCCAATTCTTCTGGCCTAAAAAAAAAGCGGCAAAAACCCTGAAAGTTTGAACGAACGGAATGCCCTCCTGTGGAATCTGTAGATACCACCAAAAACCATCCCGCATTTTCCAGTCATTGTTGATATCTCTGTTAAAAATCTCCATTTATAATCTAAAAACCTATTAGGTTTCATCAAACTCTAGCAAAACGATCTAGGGAATGGATGGAAAAAACTATGAAAAATCTCTGGCAAAAAAGATTATTGATCTTTTTTTGCTGGCAACCAGTTGCCTTTGCGGAAATTGGAGTATCAATATCACCTGAAAAAAGAGTGGCAATCTCAGTTTTACCTTCCATTGCTCAGAAGCTCAATGGCTGAGATGTCAACCAACCCGGTTTTGGTGGGTGAATGATCCAGCATCTGTGCAAGTGGAGGAACGTGCCGTTAAACGTGCCATGTTTTACAAAGTGTTTAAGTGTCTAGTGTCTAGCGTTTCCGGTTTTGTCATGCATAAAACTGAATACTGCAAATGATGTTTGCGTGGATGCAAAGGTAAGATGTATGGTATCATTTATTTGTATACGTATAGTCAGTACATCTCCTAATGTGCATTTTGCACTTAAAAGGCTTGCGATTGACATGAAAATATAGTCAGCAGACTCTTAACCGTCGGCACTTTTCATCGCAGGGGTCTTTGACAAGTCGATCAAAACAATTTTCATACAAACCTTGACTGCACCACTTCTTTGACCATTGAAAAGAGATGTATTTTTTGCCCTCATTCATGTAAGGTGCGGTATTGCCGTTAATTATTGTATTCAGAATAGAATAGCGTATAGTTTGGTATAGTCTAGTAAAGTATACTGTAGTATGGTAATAGATGATCTCGTAGCCAATAGTCCAGAATAGCATAGAATAGCGCATATATATAAT
>DF241644.1:0-22500 GCA_000507305.1 Breviolum minutum Mf 1.05b.01 | reverse complement strand
ATAGTAACCTCAAGAAAGTTGTGAGGGCCATGATTGCTATGTTTTCGAGGTTCGTACATACACTGTACACCAAAGCGGCAAAACATGAGGAATCGTAGGGTGTTCGCAGGTGTTCTCCACTTTTGATGGTTGTTTCAAGTTCAAATCACAAGTATGTTGCGAAGGTCTAGTCTAGTCTATCAATGGCCTGGCTAATACATGTTTAAATCGTTCCCTACCTGTATCTATTCTGCATTCTACACATCTCTCCCGTCACACACCCTCACCCCAAAAACGGTAAGTTACGCCCCCAAAAAACCAGCGATTCTCCGTCCATTCCTTTCATCATCAACGGCACGAGCCAATTGCTTGGCACGTTGATGTTCACTCTCCATGATAATGGAAGTCACCTCGTATCCCACCTGTAGGAAAACCGGCTGTGATGTGGAAACATCCAGGTAAATCCATTCCAACAAAAATCATATATCTAATGACAAAAGCAAACATGAAGGAAGATGTATCTCCCATCAAATATGGTGATTTCCAGCCAGTCATGTTAGTTATCGGCGGGTGTAAGCTTGAGTATGTTGGAGACAAGATTCATGGGATAGTTCTCAAGTTATCTTATCGAGAAACCTTCCCGCAACTTTAGCTTTTGAACCCTTCTCTCAGCAAGAATCTTGCCCGGAACTTATCTCCAAGAGCCACCCAAGGGGAGCCTTTAAAAAAAAAGTGGTTGAGAATCCGGAAGTAGATTTCTGACGTTGTGGGTAGACACTGGGACCTATAAAAAAATACTGGTTCGTTGATAGGGGCTCTCAGTTCATGGGCTATAGTCCCTATGATATAGGGTCATATCAACTGGATGGACGGCTTCGAGGGAATAGGTAACTGAAGCTTTACAGCATCCATTTCATCCATAATAGACCTCATCAAAATCATGGAATTTCTGACAGCTGAGTCAACTTGCATCGAAAAAATGTTTCAGAAAAAAGGGGGGAACGCTTTGGGAATCTAGCCTATGAGGATGTCCTGTGTGATCCCCGAGGAGTTGGCAGTTGGCCCACTTGTGATCCCCCAAAGCCCTACATGGAACGACGACTTACGTTGCTTCCATAAAACTGTACACCCCAGGAAACTAACATGGATACCCAAAATAGCCATAGTTGAAAGGAAATACAATTTAAAACCCTTCATTTTTGGTATCTATGTTAGATTTCGAGGGTGTGCCCGCCCAAAAAAAATCTGGAAAAAAATTTGGTCGGGCCCCAACAGGATGGCCGAAAAGTCTTCCGATTCCTTTCCCGTCCATTTGATTGTTGGCAAGGTTAGTTTCTGGAGGGGTACCCATGATTCGAGGTTAATGGTTGTTTTGGTCAAATCCGAGCAATTTTTTGAAATGATGTCCTTGGGGGAGACTCACCTCTACTAAACTACCTTCTGGCATGATGTTGGTCAACCATCTCCACAACCAGTCACCATCTCCAAGATCTCCACAACCAAACATCTCCACTTTACAACTGCCCAAAAACCATATTCCTGAGGTCCTGGACCTCTTTGGATGCTGTTGCCACTTCGAAACGAAATGTTTCTTCATCAAAGGTGGCTCTATCTGTTGCCGCCACTGTGATGACGTTCTCCTTGGCGGCATGGGAGGAGGTTTGAAGGTGTGGAAGTCTAAGCCACTTTTGAGTTTTCTCATATCTACCATTCTCAAAAACCCCACTTTTGATGAAAAAATCCGCGTTTCGCCTGAAATTAATTGCGGATGCAGACAACGTCAACAAGTAGCATCAAGTAGCAAAGGTGCCATGTCTCCAAAAGCGATGGCAGACACTTTCCTCCCTTGGCTTCAGGATTTTCTTAATCCACTTCACCAGCGCAGTCATTTGTAGAAGCTGAAGAAACAGTTTCCATGAAAAGTCGGGGGTTTCTTCAGTTATCTTCCACTGAACCATGACATTATTTTCAAATCGACTTTCTGTTTTTGGTTCACCTCCCATCCAAACTGCAGCTTCAAAAGTCTATCATTCCCGTAAAGTTTGCCTTCTTTGACAACCCACCTTTTCCAGCTGGTGGTTTTTTCCCACCCATCTGAAAAATATGCTGAAGTCAAATTGGATCATTTCTCCAAAATTTTTCGGGGTGAAACATCCAAAAATCGTTGAGTTGCCACCACTACCACACCCACCTTTTATTACCAACCAGGTATCCGACAAAGGGCCACCTTCACGCCAAACAAATTCACAAGTCTCCACATCACCTGTCAACTTCAAGCTGGAAAGCTGGAAAGCTTATTGTTTGCCCAAAACATCAGATGATGATTTCATTACAAATAAAAACCATAGGGTTTTTTTCCATAAAACCATAGGCTTTCCATGGGTTTTTTTGTTTCCCTATACCATAGGGTTTTTTCCCGAAAAACCATAGGGTTTTTTCCCTCAAAAGTTCGTGTGGTTTGCCTGGGTTTTTCTGGGTTTAACAGCGGATTCCTAGAGTTTGGTCAAACCCATGAGGTTCCTTCAAACTTACATAACGGACCCAACTGTCATGTGACCTCTGAACGTGTTCAACCCGGAGGTTCAGCAGTTCAGCGGGGAGTGGGCATCGCTTGCTCTTTCTTGGCTAGCGTTAGATTCTGACATTCTTTGGATCTATATATATATATACAAAATGATACGATCTGCATGTGCCATCCAAAAAACAAATCACAACATGTCATTCCAAAAAGGTGCAAGAAAAGCACATGGCGTTCCATGATTCATCTTTCATTGATTTTCAGCATGATGTCATGCACATTTTTGTACAGAGCTGCAAACACCGGCTCTGCAGGTGACCCTGACATCAACATCATCATCATCATCATCATCATCATCATCATCATCATCATCATCATCATCATCATCATCATCATCATCATCATCACATCATCCACAGGCCAACTTACGCTACATCTATCATACATAGTCTCTATATATAGTATGTAGTTGGTTGGCGTACGCGCCCGGAACCATGTAGTTGTAAGCTTCGTTCGTTCAATCTTGAGAAGGCTTGTTCCTTTTTCTGTTGAGTGTGTTAAGGTTGGGAACACTGGTATAACAACGACATTATTCAAAGACGGGTGGCAAATCCCGGTGGTCACATAGAGATTCAGGATCGTCATTCGACAGCTCCGAAGAACCTGTGAAGACGAGTTGACGATGCAGAAGCTTGAGATGTATGAATCGCCTCTTGCAACAAAAAAATATATACACAGATGCTTCACATGTCAACTTGGTGCTTCAAAACCGGAATTTCCAAAACGCATTGAGCCAGCAAAATTCATGGATTCCTGTCTTTGGGGATGCCACGATTCGGGAGAGAAAGCCACTATTCACCAGTCATCTTCGGATCCAGGCCACACCTCCGAAATGCGTGCCAGCTGCCCAACCTGACCCGGGCCGGCCCGGGATGCGAGAGAAGATGGAGGATTCGAGCAAAAAATCAAAACCTTTTGAACAACCGAAAATCAATCAGAAAAAAAAATCAAATGGCGTATTTGTTGGGATCTTGCAGGGATTTGTTTTGTTTTGCAGGATTTCTTTTTGCACTGAAATCCTGAAGAGTTTTAACATATTTGGAGGTGCCAACTTGGTCATAGCAGTGACCAGCAAATGTCGTCCCGTGGATACCCACCGATGCCTGATCCACACCAAAGAGTCGAATGATGCCAGTCACCTGTCCATTCCATGGCAGGTGACGTGTGTGGTATGTGGATTGTGGGAAAAACACCCCTGAACATGAACGGCTGGACCATAATTCCCTGGAGGTAGATGTTTCAGATCATTTTCCTTTCTTTTCATGGGTGATGGCTGTTGGTGAACCAGCCGGAAAAATCTTCCAGGGTGTATTGGTAATCTAGGGCAACCAGAAATCCGGCGATTTCAAACCACCTGGGATGGTGCTAAAAACCCGTCGTAAATAATGGAATAAACTACCAAAATAATGGCATGTAATGATGTTGATATCTATCTTAGAGAAACCCAACATACCCGTTTTCGCCTACCCCAGGCCTCCCCTTTCACCCCCAAACAAAAGGAATTCGTTCATGAACTGTTGGTTCTAGGTCTGGGGTATATTACAGGGGTATGTTGGAAATTTCTTAGAATCTAGGTATACTAGGGCTAGGTGTGTGAATATTAAATGCAGAAATAAGAAAAGAGAAAGACAGGTTAACACTTAGAGAGGGGGAGACATGAGAGAAAGTGATGCATGTGTAATATATGATATGTGTACTTGGTCTCGCACCTTTCATTTCCAAGGTTTCAGGAGATAAGTTGCTTTAACTCTTGTTGATACAAGCCAGCGTATCAGAACCTGCTCCCAAACTCACACATCCAAAACCTTTGAGCTGACAAACTTCCAGTCATAGACCTACACTCCGGGATCAACTAAGATAGATGGCTGGAAAATGGGCCATGAATGAAGATGTATGGATCCTATTGAAAATGGGGATATTCCAGCCAGCTATGTTAGTTTACTAGAGGATATACACTATATTAGAAAAAACCCTGGAAACTCCGGGCAAAATCTCCTTGAGCTAAAAAATGACCCCCATGTTTGTGAAGGAAAAAAAAACATTTCTCCTCATGTTCTTCCTCCAACCCCAAAATGGGCTATGTTGTATATTGCCTCCAAATTTTACCTCAGGGGATGCCTTGTGGGAGCAAACGCCAAAAAAACGAACAGCTGGAAGCTGAATAAAAATTTGGGTTCCCTTAGTACCCTCCCTAAGGCCCTAAACAGCTTGGCCTCTGAAAAATAGGGCTAAAAAACTCCCAAAAAGGAGTTTGGATCCTTCCATTTTCAGGGTGCGAACTCTTAGTGTTGGAAAAAAAACATACGGAAAAAAAACAACTTGAAGATATATATTTTTTTTTTCCTATTGAACCTGCGGATATTGCTATCTTCAATTTACCAGAAGAAGCATCGTAGTTGACTCGTTTCCAACTAAGATAACAATGGAAAAGCAACCCTTCAAAGATGGTGATATATTCCATTGCTATCTTTTTTGTTGCAGCCGCTAGTTGACTTGGAAGAAATGTTCCTTCAATCACCTTAGTCAACCACCCCCCCCTCAGTACCCCGCCAGGAAATATGGCCTTATTAAACCTTTATTAACTGGTTGGTGGTTTCAACCGATTTGAAAAATATTAGTCAAATTGGCTCATTTCACCAAGTAAGGATGAAAATACAAAATATTTGAAACCACCAACCAGCTAACCATTGGTTTTTCTAAGGTCAACAACTTGTTTTCCCAAGCTCACCTCAGGAACCAAATGTCGCCGTACGGCTGCTTCGCCTAGGGTCACCTCGAAGATTTTCGATTGGAAAACATCGGGTGGAAAATATCCGGTGAGGTGGATATAATATAGAAATATGATGTTGTATAGGAAGTACAGATTGAATATATATATATATGTCTATATATACAGTTTATAGTATATGTGTCTTAATTTAAAAAAGGTAGTGTTGTACATAGTTTATGCGTTTCCTTAGCATGCCTTTTATAGATACCAAAACGGGGCAAAATTACAGAATGCCTACAAAGACCTGAATAGTCATGGAACATGTTGGATGGATTTTTGTTGAACGAGACCGGCAAGGTGAGATAGGGTGCACCCAACGGAACCTGGGTGAAAACTCAAACTGATTGTCAACCTTCAACTCTGAATGGTACCAGTGCCATTTTTGGAGTCTAAATATGTATTATGATATCAAATAAATGTTTCTCTCTTTGGAGTCTAAACATATTTGGAGTCTAAGCATATCACCATGTCTTTGTAAATATATTATATATAATATACATTATCGTTTCAAGCACAGCTACAGGTCACGACATCTCAGTGAAAAGTCGCCAAGTGGCAGTACACACGAGCCCAGGAAAGCGTGTGTGGAAGAGATCGGACATCTTAGCAAGCTTGTCCTAGCAGGAGGCGTCCAACAAAAAACGCATAGAGAGAGTGAACAGGAAAAATATGGTTTGTCAAAAAGCGTTGGTCTCCATTAACAAGGCCGTATATTAAACCCGTATTTCTGCGGGGGGGGTTACGTTAAGGGGGGGGTGGGTTTTCTCAGCATTGAAAAAATGACCCATGGGAAAAAATACTTGGGATTTCCCATGATACAACTCAACTGTCAAACCATCTTGCCATTTACAGTCTATTCCTCCAGTGGGTGAAAGGTGCGTTTTGGATATGAGGACATCAAAGGGAAAACTATAAATCCCCGAAAACTACAGTAATGCGCCCTGAAAATGATGGTTTCCAGTAGGAATCTCCTTTTCCAGGGGTCTATTTTCAGGTGCCATGCGAAAGTTTCTGGGGGGTGCAAATCCCTGATCGCAATGGCCAATTTCATAAAATCATCCTGCTACCAAGTCTTGGGACAAGTACTTTTTCATGATAATTTTCCATTTGCTTACAATGCTTGGATAAAGTGATTTATCTACCATACTAATCAAAATTCAAAAAACTTCGATTAAAATCAAATGGGAAAATTACATTCAGGGCAACATATCGATCCTATCCCACCTTTATCTCGAAAAAGGATTCGCATATCGGGCAACCCACCTTTGGTCCGTGCATTTTCCAACCTGTTGATGGGGAATCTATCTAGAGAATACCAATTGATATGGCACAAATATACCGATTCAACCATTAATTGGCCATATCGATATGGTTGATATATGGTTGCCTTTTTCGATTTTTGGTTGCCGTAAGTAATACCTCAGTATATGCCATATCTATATATTTCCATTGCGGCAACCTGGATGTTGTTGGACCCATCAACCATAGCAACCCCCAAACGGCCGGCCTGCCGCACCACGGCTTTTAGCAGAAAGGCCACTGCCAATTCATCGTTCTGAGGAAGGCCACGGCCCCGGGGACATTTGGTTCCACAAAGGCCATATGGTTTTTCGGCATTCCATAAAAATGATGCAATGCGGAGAAAGTGGGATTTCATCATTAGAACTCACCAGCATAGTTTCATTAAACCTCATTTTTTTTTGACATAGCGCCATACAAACCTAAGAAATCACTATTTTTGGAAGGGCGTGATTTTCTCAGAACACTGGTTGAGTTTCATTGAATGTTATTTCAATTGCCTACGGTTTATGTGTGTAAATCCTGAAAACTGTCCACTGTTCATTGTCAATTGTGGAAACGCACGCAAACCCTGATTTGAAACTTTCACTCTTTGACTTCATAAATGTGCAGAAGCATGTAATGTAAGGATCCTATTGTAAATCGAGTATTTTTTGATTCAATGACAGTGACCTTGAATTGAAAAGAAATGAGACCACCAGCATTGCACTGATAGAAAATGAATTGAAAATGTCAAGTTTGACGACTACCCGAATTCTGAAACAATGAGAAGGCGTTGTGTAAAACCAATGGAAACTGCAAGTTTCCAAGTCTCAAAACTCTTAAATTCAGACCTTGAACAGATGGAAAATTGGTGTAAACAATCTTGTTAGGATATGTATATACATACATATATATATATACATATATCTTGATATATGTATGTATAGATATGTCTTTTTGGATAAGGGGAAAGGCTTTTTTCTTTGGTTCGCTTGCTGTTTGCTTTCTTGGGTAGTGCTTTTACTAAGAACTTCGGTTTGGGGATGCAAATTGCATTTTGAATGAATGAGGTTTGGTCATCAAATGATATAAGTAATGAGACTTCATGACACGATGGTGCAAGTCATGATATACTTATACCAGATATGCATCTCTATATAGATACATCTTTGAAAAATACACTTCACTTTTACATCCCAAATTCTCCAGTTCAACATCCTCCGCTTGAGATTTCTCAGTGGACTCAATTCATCCTACATGACAAATCCTTCTGCCAAATACGATTTCATCTCCAAACAACTTGGAATTCGGTTTCATCATCATCATCATCATCATCATCATCATCATCATCATCATCATCATCATCATCACTTCACCCCTCAACTTTATCCAGGAAAAGTTCGGAAAAGTTCGGAAAAGTTCGGAAAAGTTCCTGCCCCCATCCCTAGCATCAGATACTAACACCCTCCCCCAAACCCCACCTCTGTCTTCGCCCCATGAGCCGTAAAAGGTGCCTCGGGACGAAGCTGAAGACAGGGGGGTGTCATGTGAACGACTCACATGAAGTGTCATGATGATAAGAACTTGTTCAAAAAACAATGGCTACATCTGATATTTCTCATTGACCATGCAGAAATTTTCTGACAAAACAAATTCAAAAAATTGTGCCAAAAGAGATTCCAAATTTGCAAAACAACCGTGCCCTTCAGCCGCCATCGCTCCATGGTGCTATCCGCGTATTGAAGGCGTTCACCACAAAGCGTGGACAACGCCGAGCGGTGTCAACAGCATCTGCCTGAAACCGGAGTTTCAATCAAGCTGGAAAAATACCTGCAAGGTGGGCCCAGAGCCGATCGTTAAAAATGGAGTTATGAGCCCTTTAAGGAGGGTTATAGTCCCAGTTACCGGTTTAGTTTCTTTACTTTCGGCCAGTTATAGGGGTCCCCATAACTCCATGTATAACCAACGATCGGCCAAAAGGGGCCAACCTTGTGGCTGAGTCAACTTCAACTTAAGGCCACTTTGGGTAGTGTTCAAAATCCTGATATATGCCATTCCTTTGTATTGGTTGGTTTATGAGCATCCTTATAAACATACTGTTTAAATCCCTGTATATATATTATCTGGGTAGTATAATCCTGCATATACAGCAAACATGCAGGGCTTTGATCACTGCACAACTTGAATTAAAGCCGCGGGGTTCATTCCCATACTAAACCATCAGATCCAGCTAGCAAAGATTCTAGACTCAACTCAACTAGATGTGTCTCAAAATTAGGGGCTCTAAAATCTGTGCCGTGAAGGAATTTGATTCTTAATATTGGAAAACAAATTTTCACTCCTGCTTTTGAAAATTGGTATAGTTAGTTTAGGATTATGAATAACTCAATTTAATTTTGAACCTCATCAGATATTGTGTTCAAACCACCTATTGATGACATGATGTTGACAAATCATCTCAACTTTTGGTTCGAGCTAGCTTGGAACGTCCAAAATACGTGGCAGCTGTCTTGCTGTCATCTCAAATCCTCGACACATGGAAATATCCATTTCCACTCAGCCTCACTAAAGATTCAGAGAAAAATAGAAATCATTAAACTTTGTTTCTTCCCTCATGACTTGGACTTCGAAGAAAAACATATGAAAAATCCATCACTTTTTCAAGGTCAAGATCCGGCCCTTAGTAAGAAATCCAACAAAACATGTGACTCATGTGTTTTGGCCCATAAAAAAAGCTGGAAACAAAGGCAACTTGAAGCTCATCGTGTATTTCGCTTCCCTTCTGGCAAAAGTGGGATATTTTTTGTGGGTGAAGTAAAAAATGATTCAATTCCCCTGCAGTGTACTGAACTACCTTCTGTTCGGGGGTAAGAATTGTGGTGACGTTGAAAAAAATCATCCACATTATATTAGTTGCCAAACTTCATTGTTGACTGGTGACGACGTGCGGCCGTTTTTGGGGTGAATTGATTGAGGGATAGGAAATGTCCCCCAACCACCATCGTCCTTAAGACGACACCAAAGCTACAGGACCCTGCGACAAAAAGACCTGAGCCGAACTCATTGTGGTGCCAGTGGCATCCTCGATATTGGCATTGGCTTCCTGCAGGACAGGCATAGTACCGGTGCCTAGTGATAGAAGCTGCAGCAGAAAATGAAAAAGAAGGAGCTGGAGGGCTGGAGGGGTAGGAGTTGGAGGACTAGTAGTAGGACCAGTAGTAGGACTTGTTATTGCTGCTGTAATTTGTATTACTACTAGTAGTTGAAACTATTAGTACTACTAACTAGGAGTAGGAGTAGTAGCAGTAGCAATCAGCACTACCACTTGATAAGGTGTTGTAGAAACTGAATTACTAATGGTGATTCGCAGTAAACTGGCAGTGGCAAGCGTATCGTACCAGTAAGCAGTACTACTTACTACAAATCGGTACTCGCAATCGTATGCGACCACCATCATCGTGCTGGATCCTCATCATAATCACCATCAAGGTCATCATCCTCGTCACCATCATCATCATCATCATCATCATCAACAACAACATCATCAACACCATCATCAACACCACATCATCATCATCATCATCATCATCATCATCATCATCATCATCATCATCATCATCATCATCATCATCATCAACCGCAACAACATCACGATCACCACCATCATCACCAGCCCCCCCCTGTGGTCCTTCATCACTTGGGCGATGCCATTCCAGATCTCAGTACCCAGTGAACTTCGCGCTGAAAAAAAACGAAAAAAAAAATCGAAGTTGAGCAGCGATCAAAACCCACCAGTGACATTCCATTGAATCCTGGTTGGTTTTTTGGGGGGATCCTTACAATAGCTTATTATGATCCCTATCTACCTGGGTAGTATAATCCCCTACATAACCCAACCAACCGGGGGGCCCCTTGATCACTTCTCAGTTGAGGTATCGAAAAAATGCAATCTGACCAAAGCTTTTTTGTTGATGAGGATCCAATCCTGCACCAATTTCGTAGAAAAGTCTATCCTTAATAGAATTTACGGAGGTTTTACAATACCACTACATTTGGGTCCTGCCTAAACAAGGGTTAACATAATAGGGTTCCCTTCATTAAAAAACTGAATAGAATGTCTACCCGCTGTGAACTAGGGCGTTGGTAACCTGCAGCCACTACATTTCCTTGATGTTCTAGTTGCTTCCCAATAATTCTAAGTCCTGATCAACCGGATTGGACCCTCATCAATAGTATCTCCAGTACCGCCAGGTGACCGCATTGTCGCAGGAGACCTGCGTATGTCCCGAGAGCGTGATCAGCGCCTAGCAAGGCGTGAACATCGCTGCGATTAGCAAAAGGCGAACAATTTCTTTCCTTGAGATAATTTAATTTACCAGGAGATAGTTGTCATCTTCAAGTTGGATCTATATGCATATGTATATATATATATACGGTATGATATCCGTATATACTTACTCAATTCAATGATCCTCTGATCATTACATTTTGACCTGAGATTTTTTCCCTAAATGGAAAGATTCGCCCAAAAGGAAAGTTCGGGTACCTGCGACTCTTCTTATGCATGACAAAGCCTTGCTGACGTGCAGGCAAACTGCGGTAGCAAATGTGAACTCCTGCTGCATTTTACCAATAGATACCCAAAAATGAATAATGAAAACTGTGTAACTGTGCCAAAAAAAATATGTATATATATATATAATATTATCAATGACGGTCTGGAAAAACCATATCCAAGGATGCCTACTCCTTTTAAGGAGTAGCAAGTAGCAGCAAGATATCAAATTTCAGGCGAGTAAACCCCGGCTGCAGATGTTTCTCGTTCACAAGTAAAATACATGGAGGTCATAGATCATATATCTAATTAGATATACCAGTAGTAGAAATCAGAATGATCTGAAATGGTTCTATCTGCCAGGCAAGGATGTCCATCATTTCCTGGTAAGCTCAAGAGATGTATACAATCAGCATTCACCAAGCAAAGCAAGGTGGACTGCCGCTAAAATCTATACCTACAAAATACTTTTGAAGCACATATACCTTAGAATTGCCAGTGCAACTAAACCTGGATATCGCCTAGGAGCTTTACAACCAACCAGCACCTGTGGTATAAACATCAGGTCTTTATATCGCTTACATTTTAGCGAGGTTTGCCAAGAGTTCCTATTTAAAAGAGACCCTTGGTCGGGACATGTCCTATCTGTTTTTTGTTGATCTCTTATGCTCCTCATGAAAAGAACTGGTGTATGGAAACCTTAAGGTCTGGGCTAAAAAAATCTCGCCTACCTGCCTGCGGAAAGTATGTGGTCATGGTGGTTCCGGGGAGATGCCCTTGCACATCTCACGTGGCCGGCAGCTCATTCACATCATGGAATCCGTTGTTGGATGGTTGGCACCTCCCAGCCCTCCCCGCCTGACGAAGAGGCACCGTCCATGTGGCTCTTGGGATTCTCTGTCTCACAAAGCGCTGTGACCCGTGAAGCCCCAGAGGGATCTTGAAACGACCCGCGGGTCGGTTCAGCGCCGCCATCATTCTCCGGGGCCGTTGTTTAAAAAAACAGCAAAAACTAACGTCCGGTAAGATTTGACCTCAGGTTTGGTTTCCAAAAAACCATTCCATTCACCTTATTTGGTTTTACTTCAGCTGACCTTTTTTGACAAACCAGATTTCCAGATTTCAACTCTCTGGATCTTTAAGCAACATCAAATGCTTGCTTGCTGAAATCGAGGTTGACTCAACCTTCCCTTTTCTATTGTTGAACCAACTGAACTGCTGATTTAAAAAAAAACAGCATCCATGGAAATGAAGTCTTCAACACTTCAACATATTTTAGCAAAAAAACAGTTCAGTTTGCCAAGGGGTGAACAACATTTGGTGGGTGAAAGGTATCCTCCAATGAGAGAAAATTTGAGTTGCGCTGTCAGCCCGCAGACTGCGTCTGAAATTGGCTGTGGGGAACCTTCGTGTCTCAAAAATTAGGAGCCCTGAAATCCAGCACGATCCTTGAAAATTGAAAATTTCGACAGGATATGCCATGTTAAGATTAATGGTTCTATTGCTTTCGCTTTCATGATTTGGATCAGATCCTTCCCAGTTGAAATTCACTGTTGCTTAGCGTGTGAGATTGAATTGTCTTGTTTGTTACGCTTTCATAGTTGACCCAAAGATATTCAAAGAACTTCTCGAATGTGTTTCGCTGGTGCGAATGGAAAATTCAGCACCGAGAAAATATGGGATTTCCAGATTGAAGCCGTTCAAAAAGCGCTTCTAGCCGAAACCCCTGCGGATTGCAGCGGTGCAACATTGCGACGGCATGTCGCGGAAGCGGTTGGCATATGACTTGACTTCAACACAGAGATGGATACACCTCCGAAGTTTTAACAGCTCGCCCCTGAGAAATGATGCTTGAAAGACTATACCTTCCTTTTGGGGTTGGGTCCTGGTAACCTTTCAGGGGCTATGTGTTAAGCTTCAGGTGGGTAATGATCTTGAGGTCTTTGGCATTCCAAAGTTTAATATCTCCACTGTTTTCCATCTTCATGGTCAGATTTACAGCACCTCAATGATCTTTCGCTTCCCTGAGACAACTCGAAATGTCTCAAGTGCTAAAAATTTACCAAAGCAACCAAACAAAAAAAACAGGAGTACAGTTATCCCAGGTAGGCCAAAAGTTTCCAAAAAGTTTGCCGTTCCATCCATTCTGTGCACCCAAACAACTTCACTTCTAGGACGTCTTCAAAGAGCTTCTCAACCTGAAAAAAATCCAGGGCACTGAGTCCCAACCAAGGAGGTTCTACCAAGGTAAATCGACATTTGAAGCTTTAAAAAGGTGAAAGTTTAAGGTAGATTTCTCAGATTCCATCAAAAAAGTTGCAGATGTATTCAATGACACTGTTGATGTACATTAAAAAAAATGCACCAATTTGTAGTCAAATATTCCGACATTTGTATTGCTTAAACCGCTCCGCTAGCAGGATAAATGGTATGTCAGGCAATACCTTCATTGTCATCCGTACTTTGGGGATCAGGGTCCCAGCATGCCTCTAGGGAGCCCAAAGTAAGGGAAAAAAATCCAGCACTGCGACTTGATGCGAAAATCCCTCTCTTTTTTGCAGTCCTCCAGTCCATCACGACATGGAAGCTATAGCCCATAGGATCCATGTATGGTATATTTACCTACATTTGCCATAAAAATCAACCAAATGTAGGTAAATATACCATACATGGATCCTATGGGTAGTAGATGTACATATATACAAACGTGTTGGGTAACAAACTTCGCCTGTGCCAAGTGCTGCTGTAGACATACCTCCTGCAATGGATCCAAGTTTTTTTTAACGTTGCATCCCTGTTGGACAGAATCCGGCTACACCCTGAAAATTGACATGGAACCTTAGAATCACCCATTTACAAAGATAGATCATCTTCCAAACCTCCAGTATTCTGTTCCATCTTGATTTTCCGGCGGGTAACGTCCTATTCACTTGGGGTAGCTATGATATGCCACCTTCCTGGACAAATCCTAAAACTCAACAGGGAATTCCACTATGACTATATATCAATCACCCATGTAGGGTTGAGATCACCCAACATACTCTACAATCACTTCATTCACACCTCCAGAGAAGTTTCATCACGAGTGAGTGGCATACATGTCACCAACCTGAAGTATATAAAAGGCATCGTCATTTGAAGTACAATGCTGGTGACCATGAAATTTAGATTCTTGTTAATCTGGACTTGAAAAACCTGCAAACAGTTCATCTATGTACAATTGCCAGAAATATTGGGTCAGTAGTAGAGGCAATCATCAAGACTAAACCACCTTTTTGCTGGTCAAAAACCGTCACCATTCTCCACCGAAGAGGTTGAAAAACCCTCCAGTTTCCGAGTCGTCTCCTCCTGCACTAACCACATCTGCAATTGCTCCTGAGCCCAGTCATGTTGTCAAACAAAGGGCCCAACAACCTGTTTCTATATAATTATTCATAGAGATACTACACTTCCAAGTGGATGTTTCATTCGGGTTTTGTGGGGGGGTAACACCTCCCCAACTCATCAACAAAATTTGCCAGATGGCCTCGCCTAAATTCAAATTTTATGACCTGATACTCAAGGACAATCTACCCTACAAGCATCCAAAATGTTTGAATAATCATCTATAGTAGATCATTTATAGGTACTATACTTTCAATACTTATGTGTATACTGTTTTTTATATTATATATATATATTTTTTTTTTACATATATGTACAGTATATATCCAGTGAATATGTCTGGAATATTCTGTTGGTTTCAGTTTTTAGCCACAAGTGGAGAAGCATGTTTTGCCTGTTCCAAACCTCTCCCCCACCTGCTGCGTGCGCATGGACGCATCATTCCTTGGTGTTGATATTTTGGATCACCAGCCCAGTGGGAAAGGGGGAAAAAAAACACCAGCCTCTCTTGGGAACTATAGGGGTCATGATGAATTACCAACCCAAACAATACATTATTCAGGGAAATGGGACCCTCAAATTGACCATATATTTGCATGAAGTTTGATCCCCAAAAAAATTGGTAATTTGATGACCCCTGAACTAAGATATCCCAGCCAGCAAGCATTTTTGAGTCGATGCGTTTCCCTTTTTTTCCAGGTGATGTATCTTACTTCCCAGGAGGGTAAGTATTGTTATGCTCTTTTTTGCACCTATATAAAACATTACATCCCAACTAGTTAACTAGTTGATGTGAAAACAAACATTTTGAGACAAAAATCAGCCTCAACACGTAACACTCAAAACCCAAAAACTCTCTCTCTACGTTGAGCCAACAGTGTCCAGGTCACAGTCCGGTCAGATCAGATTAATTTCCTGATATTTCCTGCCGTCCTTTGCCGTTTCACTGGCGTTTTGATTGAATTTCCACGGTTTCCAAAAAAATGGGCCAAGGAACTCTCTCCGGGTCTCACCAACTGAGACCACCTCAAACAGTTGAAAACGCCCAGATCCATCCAATGGTTCCAAGGTTTCAACAGGTTCAATGGGAAGAATAATCTTTCAACCGCTAAAAGAAAATGGCTGTAACTTCTTGCTCCTTCATAATTCTCACAGAAACCCCCTCTGTTGCTACTGATAAGTTTTTGCACAATTTCGATAGGTTGGGGTTCGTGGCGAGAAATCTTGTTCCCCAACAAAATGGCCAGCCATTTGTACCAACGTGGTACCATTGTGGTGAGGTGAAAATGACAAAAGAAACACCATCTGTCTTTAGTATGATTCAATCTTCTACAGAACCGACACTCAGGGTCAATGTTGGAAGGATAAAACATATCAAATATCAAAACGTACCCTCCGGGTAAACTTATATAGGGATTGCTGGAATATCCCCCATTTTCAATAGGATCCATACGTCTTCAATCCGGGACCATTTTCCAGCCAGTGACCTGTTAGTTGATCCTGGAGTGTAAAAAGGTTAAGAAGTTGAGACTTCCAACCCACAACACTTCAATAAACTCATGAAATCTCGATGAATTTTCGGGACTTGGGATCCTGAAATTCATGGCTTTAAAAAAAACTCATGTATAACCTGAAAAACGACACGACTAACCTTCGGTGAACACCTCACTCAGTTCTTCTAACAAAACAAGCAGAGTTTGAGCTTCTACTAGGCTGTCTTCTTAACCATCCCCTCAGCATCGTTTTTTTTAATTGAGCTTGGTAGTTGATCCCATTCTTTGCAGGGTACACTTTTATACATCCAAAATGATGCAGGATCGAACAGCCATTGAGAATACGAACCTTGCAAGATCGAGAGCTAGCTTTAAAATTCTCATCCGTTGGCCTATCTCTTCGAGGGTCAACGGTTCAACTACCAATGTCCGTTTTTTGGGGGGATGGGTTGCTTTTTTTCGGAAATCCAATAGAAAACTGATCTGCAACCTCTACACATGGCTCACACTTCCTCACCCGAGAGTCATACAACCACCTATATGCACCCCCGAAAAAAAGGCCACAGAACCTGAAAAATATGTCCCTCAAAAAAAAAAAACGGAAATTGCTGTCAAAAACCCCATTCAACCATTCAGGTTTTGGAGGGGTGGTACATCATGAAAAGTTCCGGCCCTGAATCTTTCGTGGGTGAATCCAAAAATACATCTGTTTTCCAAATGGAATACGTTCCCACGGTATTCCCAGCAGATGGCACATATATACCATGCACTGCTTTTTTAAATAAAAGCCCTGTACTTTTACTCTACATTTTGTAGGGACGATTAGCCATGTAATAGCCGACCATGGGGCAATTCAATCCACAAGTCCCATTTTTTCCAACCCAAAAAGCTTCTAAAACGCTGTTGATGGCTGAAATTCGGCTTGGTAAAACCAGTAGGGTTGGTAGTTGAAATCCCGTTATTTACGACGGGTTTGGGATACATGATTGTCAACCTAATCCCAATATTACACATCCACCCTGAAAAAACCAACATCCTGCCTTTACCGTGGCTCCATCTTCCATCGCCACCTGATCGTTCGAAGGCGTTTTTCGATGAAGGTTGGGGGATGAGCTTCGAAATTTGAAAAAATATAAGGGGGATGGCATACAGATGCCATTGGTATATATGGTCAAAACCTTAAACTTTACTATTTGAACCATCTCTTATTTAGGTTGGTATTAGATTTGTTCTGAACCTTTTGATATTGACTTAGTTACACAGTTACACTTGATACTTTTTGGCTTCTCTTCGTATTTTTCGCCTTCGCGTTTTTTGGAGGGTAGGTGTCTTCGTTACACATCAAGCTTTTCCGAGGATTGGGCCAAGATAAACCAGCCTTACCAACCACCCAATGACCACCGCCTTGGGTGGCGAAGAAACAGGGCCCAAGGCCTGCCAATAAATTGGAAAGGTGGAAAAAATCCGAAAGTGTTGGTGTTTTTTTTGTTGAGTTCTTTGGGGTTGTGTTCGTTGAAGGAATGAAAAAAACTTGAATGAAACTTTTTGTTGGGGATTTTGGTTGGAAAGAAGGTACGATTTGGCACACGGAACTTCAAGAGCTCGCGCTTTGGGTTTCGGGCTGTGAGCTATTCCCCACGATGGAAACAGTTCAGCATTTCCAATGTCCAAACAAGCAATAGACTAACTATATAAATTGCTGCCTCAAAAAAAAAGGCTACAAGGCTACAAGTATACTAGGCTTTTTTTTAGGAATTTTGGAATTGCCAATTGCCACCAAAATGAGTGCCATCTGACAAATGATTTTGTTTGGCACTCAAGATTCATCTGTCAATCATGTCAGTTGCCATTTCTTTTTCTAGCAGCAGGGCGCGATAGAGAAAGTGCCCTGCGCCACAACGAATCGTCGAAAACTTTGATGGAGAGCCTTCTTCCAGCTCCACTGGAAGGGAGCCCCCTTCAACGGTAGACCAAAATTCTGTGATCTTTGTGGACCCAGAGTCAGGACCGTTGACAATTTTTGGAAGATGACAGTCGAAGGACCACCACCCGCTAAGTGTCAAACTTCTTCGGACGGTTTTTAGACATAACAACAGAAAAAGGGATGAAAATGGATATGTATTATCGATGCAACAATCTAGGAAGCAAAATAAGATATGCGAAGACATTGATGATCTGATGTGACATCATTTGATTCACCAATACATGATTATAAGTGGTGCACAAAAAAACAACGCTCAGGTTCGTAGAACCCAAGGACTAATCCATACCACTACTTTCTGTTTGCCTGAAAAAATGTGTTGCCAGAAAATAGCTTCGGCAAACACTCCACTTGGCTCTTACGGTTTTTTCCTTCCCTAGTTGAAGCCACTCAGAAGTGGTGATGGTAGATCATCTGTTCATAGGTGGGATAAGGATACAAGCCAGCTTCCATGACCTTGGTAGATGTTGACTTTTTCGAGGGACCAAAGATCTGGGCAACAAATTTATGAATCCATCACCGGTCCATGTTTCGGCCATCTTGAGTAGGATTCCCTTACTAAACTACGTTTTGCCCAGATGAACCATCAAAATTCTCACCAAGTTCGATCATGCTTGGAGAAGCTTAGTTGTTTTGATTGGAAAGTTAGTGCTTAAAGGTTGGACGTTTCCCTTTCATTCGCTGAGTCCAACTGTTCGGAAACCAAACCCTCCAACCCCCCCAAAAAAAAATCTCACATCCTGTCCGAAAGAAACATGTGGCCCAAAACGTAATGTCAGCTAGGATTATTGATGATGACTTCAATTCCAAAAAACAGCTTGTGGAAGAAGGTAAAATAGCGGTTTTCACCTCTTTGACCATCATTTCTTTTTCCGAACCCCAACTGCCCAGCAGGTTTTGAAAGGCACAAATGCTAAGATTCAAGCATTAGCAAATGGGAAAAAGCAACATAAAACTCCAATGGAGACAAAACTTCCTTGGAAATCTGGTGGAAATCCCCGGCAAGCTATCTTCAATTTGGCGGGATGTGCTTGATTTCAACCCCCAGCCCCAAACATCTACACCTACACACCTGCAAATTCTCACATCGCTCCACCTCACACCTACATTCATCGAAGACACTCCTTCAGCCTTATCCACGGCAGCACGCAAGGCCACCATTTGTGGCTTGATTGTGTCGCAAAGGTAGGTGGCTTCCGCTGCCAAGGAGGTGTGCCTCGTTTATTTTTTGGTGGTTCTTGGTTCGGATGAATCATCCCAAAACTCGGATACGACTCGTGGTTGAGTTCACCATGGTCCATGGTAAGTTGCCAAGACCTGGGGTTATGGGGAACTCTTCCTTTTTAGGAATGAAATAAATCGGGGTGATCCGATCACTTGCAAACTCCTGCAGATGATCCTCCAAGTTGTTGTTGGGATTCAATCGGGGTAGCCCTTAAGTAACAATCCCTTAAAAATAAGGGGATCCCAGGAATCTAAAAACCACCAATCCAACGCACCTGAATCTCACCAGTTTTGTGATGTTTGTTTGTTTTTTATCTGAAGATTGGATCAATGATTTCAACGACTCCTGACTTGTCATCATCCAAGTTTCGTGGGCAATCCCGATGTCTTGCAAGATTTCACAAAGAAAAAGAGGCTCAGGTTAGTCATTAATCTCATCAATGCCGCACTTGAAAGTGGAAAAAAGTTCGCCTTCCACTACCGAATAGAAATATACAATCATGGTACAAGCGTATCTGTAAATGTATATGCATGTATGTATTTTTTATATATGATGTATACATGTAGATTATGTAACATGGGTGGTGGTAGAACTTGGACCAAATTTTGCAGTAGCAGTAGTAGAATGAGTTCCTACTACATCCTACTACTAGTACTACTAGTACTACTACGATATACTACTACTATACCATGCAATTCCGGCTGATTCGGAATTGGGGTTGCAGATTCTAGCGTGCGAGACATTTATGGTCCACTTCTGAATCAAAGGGATCGTTCCTGCGGGATAACACAGACTCACCGGTTGCTTGAAGTGCTGGAATTGTACCGTTGAGCATGCAATATCGCGGAAATTAACGAACCTATCAATGATAAGGTCAAACAACCAACCAGGGTAACGTGAAAACTGCTCATCTACTATCTTTCCAGCTGATCTCACCCTTCAAAATTCTCCCAGCTACGGCTTCTTCTCGAAGGCGGCTTTCAATTTCTCCAGCTGGTCGAGGATGGCATCATAAATGGCCTAGGTTTTTGGGGGTCCCAGCTCCAGACGACCCCGCCTCTCAGCCTGAACTCCTTTAGATGTCACCAACCTTTAAGGGGATGAGATCAACAACACTATTTGGTATGAAGGTCGGCTAGATCTGAATAGAATCTCGCGTTTTGTATGCATTCAATAACTAGGATTTGATTTTCCCGCCAGGGGGTTTTTCACCTCTGGTGTTAAAACACAAATTCTTGGCAGGGCTTTCGGAGACGGCAAAATTGGAATCCCACGAAAGGAAGGGTTTGGGTGGAAAGGGTTTCAACATGTAAAACCCAACAGTGAACCCGTGAACCCCATACAAGTTTCAATGGCGAATCCTCCCAGTCATCCTCTGCAGGTAGTCTGAACCACCAGTCTTTACATCTAAATGGATACATCAAGTGAAGCTGCATATGGATGCCCCCTACTGCCTTAAAGACAGAAATCCTGATGGTGACTCTTGGGAGAGTCTGAAGACCAAAGTTGCACTGCTTGCCCTGTGATTTTTTAAACACAAAAAAAAAGGTACTTAACAAAGTGAATATGATTTTTGGTTGAAAAGGAAACATCATCTTCCAAAATTGACTACATTGATCTGTTCCAGCCGTTTGTTTTTTGGGGAAGTGTAACGAATCTTGTTTGCCTGAGTGCACGACCTTGCGATTTCCGCCCAACTTCTCGAAGCCCTTGTACTTCTCCAAATCCTGACAAAATTCCAAACTCCAAGTAAACCAATAAGTCATACCAGAAATCTAATGCCAACTTTTTGTTCCATCTGTTACTAATAGAGATGTATGTATTCTCTTGAAAATGACATTTCATGAGTTTTGAGTATAATTTCTGAAAAAATCGATCATAGCAGGGGGAGCCAAATGAAGGGCTATCATCAACTAGTTTCATGTACACTCCAGAGTATCCAGGCATTGTTGGATGGGAGGGATACGCTTAGTTCAAACATCATGGCGACATGATCTTCCCAAGACTTGGGGTTGCTCCCGCTGCTTGAAACACAGAGCCATGCTTTCCTCTTGGTTGAGTCACTCGCATATCCATTTCTTCCCACCCCCCAAAACAGTGGAAAAATCCATCAACTTAAAGCCCAAGCCTTGGTGGATTTCCATCAAAAACCACTTGTGGAAAACCCCACATGTCTGCTGAAATACCGTGCCCTAGTGCCCTACACAAATCACTCTCTTTTTAAGAAACATGGTGAAACTGAGAAACGCCCCAAACCTCAAGAAAAAACCTAAGTGATAAGGGAGGTTGAGGTGACTGCGATTACCGTTTGAGACCTGGCTTGGTTTGTTTGTTTCACTGTTTGGAGACAGGAAAATTGACTCAACCTCCTCTGCATGCACAACAAACCCCACCATAGAACTGGAAAACTCAAAAGGAACATGGCAAACATCCTGAAATAAATCTGAATATTCCTTTTCCTCAAAAATAAAAACAGTACTTTTTTCAGGGAGGGCTCCACTTATAGAGGTTATAACCCCAGTTACCAATGTATAATGCCATTTTTAGGGGTTACAACTCCAGTTATAACTGGAAAGTTTCATGGAACCACAAGATCTTGTGGTGCAAGAATTCACAACCTGGCCGGCCCTCAATGTGGTCAAAACCAATGGGTTTCCACAGGAACTGTTCATCTCAAAATGGTAAATCCCTGCTTTTTTGAATGGTACATATTCACCCTTTCTTTTAAACAGACCAACCAACTACTGTAATTCATTTCGCAGCAATTTGTTGGTGTTTTTGTTTTCATTCACAAAACCTTCCCTTCCACAAAAGCGGGTCGCATTTTTTCACAGCTGCCCCCAAAATCAACCCAACCGACGAGTTTGAAACCCCCCGTCGGTTTAAACGGAACGGACCCGACCTTGGCGCAGGCAGGCATGATGCCTGTCTCCGTCATCTGGATCATGGTCTCCACCTTTTTTTGGCGACCAAAAAAAACTTCCACTGTATGTGTATGTGCAGAAAATACATGTATAATACCTGCATATCTATTAGATTTATAATGTTTATTTGTATATACTGTATATATGTGTGTGTGTCCGTGCTCTCCAAATCCCGAATCTTTAGACAGTTATGAATCAAACAGCTTTCCCAACGAGAACTTCATCGGGGGTCAGTCGAGTTGATGGTCATATCTTGAACCACAAATGACATAGCCTCAAGGGAAATCGGGACTTTATGTATACATATGTATATATGGGTCAGCATTGCTA